>NDXB01003109.1:0-30933 GCA_002631895.1 Agapornis roseicollis
GTGACTGTTCAGTCTGGAGAAGAGGAGGCTGCGTGGAGACCTCATAGCAGCCTTCCAGTATCTGAAGGGGGGCCTATAGGGATGCTGTGGAGGGACTCTTCATTAGGGACTGTAGTGACAGGACAAGGNGGTTCAAACTTAAACAGGAGAGGTTTAGATTGGATATAAGGAAGAAATTCTTTCCTGTTAGGGTGGTGAGGCACTGGAATGTGTTGGCCAGGGAGGTTGTGAGTGCTCCATCCCTGGCAGTGTTCAAGGCCAGGTTGGATGAAGCCTTGGGTGGCATGGTTTAGTGTGAGGTGTCCCTGCTTGTGGCAGGGGTGTTGGAACTAGATGATGTTAAGGTCCTTTCCAACCCTAACTATTCTATGATTCTATTCTATGATTCTATGAGTAAACTGCATTGCTTCCAGAGCAACTTGTTTGACTTGCTCAGGTGGTCGGTGCTGCCTTGAAACTTTGCGGTGAGCCATTTATGCCCTAAATCAGCATTTCCCATATTAGCAACAACCCATGCTGCTGTATGTCACCTTGTACTGGGCTGCGGTTAGTGAGCTGTAGATGCACTTTTTCCAAGCCAGGGTTAAGGAAAGATGTCATTACTATATACTGCGATTTGGGAACCCGACCAGAGCAAATACTTTTATATGTCTTCTTTTACTTTTTGCTCTTCATACATCTTCCATGTTGATTCTGTTTTAATTTCCTAAGGTCTTGTTTGTCTTTAGCTTAAATGCAATTTATTCCTAAACTAGTGAAGCCAGGAAGAAAATTTTGTGAAGGGCACAACCTGACTTCATGCCATAACTTGGTCCACAGGACTCTCCAGAGCTTTTCTTCTGCTTCAGATCCAGGAGCTGTTGTGGACCTAGAGCACAACTTGTGGATAATCCACTTATGATGAACCCAGCTCAGTCCAACCACATGCATGATTTTTCACTTTATGTGTTAAGACGTGAGTTTAGTCCAGCTCTGTTTATAGGCACCTTCTTTTTCTGGAAATTATACCTTTGCCTGTGAGAAAGAGCTGCTTTCCAGCCTCTCAGCTCCTCTCCCTCTGCAGGTGTGTATAGACTGTGATCCAGCCAGTCACCAGCACAGCTTCTGAGAGGCTCAGTTCATTGGGTGGATATCTTTCACCCTAAGGCATGTTTTCCAAATGTGTTAGGCATCCTTCACCTTCGTCTTGAAAACCAATTCAGTTTTCAGTGTTCTCCTTGAAGAGTGTAGAGCTGCAGCGTTGCACTGGTGCTCTCATGAGGGCTCAAAACAGAAGTAATGAGACCCTCTTGCATCTACAGACTTGCCCTGTTTAAATGCCTGTGAGTGTCTTGTGGCCACAAGAAGTTGCCTGAGGAGCTCAGGTCAGAGAATTTATCATAAATGATTCTAAAGTGCCTTCTCTCACTGCATTATTCTGTACTTCTCACTGTTCCTAGGGGCTTTGTTTGAGGGTTGCCTTCCAGAGTGGCTGTCTGACGGATTTAGAATCACTTGTAAAGTGCAGCTTGAGTGTTTCTCTGTAAATTTGCAATATAAATGTATGAATGTGATTTTCACTGTCCTGTTGGTATTTATTTAAAATTTACAGGCTGTAAGACTTGAAAGGGTCTCCCTTCCTTCCCCTCTTGGAGTTGGTTATCATCAGAACCACATCTTTTAAGAATCTATAAAACTCTTTCTGGATTTCATGATTTCTCCAGGCCTTTCAACACCTCAGTATTCAATTTTCACCCTGGAGTTTATTATCGTACTTCTGGCATACATTGTTCTTTCTCCTCTACTTTGCCTATTAATCCTTATTAATCTTCAGGGGCAGCACAGTCTAGTGACTTGAACATGGCACCTGCGATTGAAAGACTCAAGTGCTAATCCTGGCTTTGTAACTGACTTGCCATGTGGCTTCAAACAAGCCACATTCAGTCTCAGTCTCCCTGTCAGTTCTACAGAGATAATAATTCTTGCTTAGCTCTACCTAAATACCTCTCAGGGGCATTGTATTAAGTAGTTAATACTTGTTAAGTGATTTGGATCTCCAAATTACTGTATAATCAGCATGGGTATTAACCATACAGAGAATTTTATAGATCTGTAAATGTTGAGTCTTCTGTCCTGCATCTGTTCAGATTTCTCCTGCAGTCTGGCCCCAACAACCATGCAGAGTTTCAACACAGATGAGTTAACTTTCATCTTTTTCAGTGGAGATGAGCAGAAGCAAAATCCGTGGTACTTAACATTAATAAAATGGTTACTTTCCAATGACACTGGAATGTCATTGCAAGCGAAGCTGTGGTCACCTCCTCTGTCTCCACAGAAGTAGCCTCCTTATTCAAGAACAGGTAACTTGGTTACAGTGCTGCTTACAAAAATATTCAGTGTTGTGCTACAGGCTTTACAAGACTTATTGGGAAGACAAAAAGCTCAGAACTTAAAGTAAAATTATCCCCAAACCCTGTATATGTGAAAATAGGGGAAATACAAGTCTAAATTCCCCAAATAGAGGTAACTCTGCCTAGGGAGCTATTATGTTGACTATGATGCTTTTGCTACTATCCAAGTATCTGCTTTGACTGTGCTAGGAAATACAAAAGACAACGGGGGGGGGGGAACATTCTAGACTGCTTGAAATCAGTGTCTAAACTCCTGCTGACTTCAGAGGAAAGAGATTTCATTCTAGGTGAAGGAGAAATTGTAGCAATGGTTTCACAGGTCATATTTCTTAAATGCTAGTTTTGATGGATTGGCTGCTGGCTCTTTTTGTTATTTCTCGTCATGTTCTAATACAGTTGCTATTTCCTTTATAAGGTCTTCCCCCCCCCCCCCCCCGTTTTTTTTTCTTTATTNTATTTCTTAAATGCTAGTTTTGATGGATTGGCTGCTGGCTCTTTTTGTTATTTCTCGTCATGTTCTAATACAGTTGCTATTTCCTTTATAAGGTCTTCCCCCCCCCCTCCAGTTTCTTTTCTTCATTAATTTCCTTTCTTATTCTCCTAATCCCTTTTCCTATTCATGTTCCTTTTGTTTCCTGATATGCTCTCAGCTGCCTCTTTCTCTGTTTCTGCTGTCATCTACTTCTATGCACCACATCTCCTTCACACAGCCTTTCATGCTGACACCACATCAGCCTGAGCTGAACTGCCAAGGGAAGAGGAGTGAGCTTGATCTTTTGCCTTGCAGAGAGCAACAGGCAGCTTCTAGAGAGCCTGATAGTCTGTATTTGTGTATGTGCAAACACATGAGAGATACACAAGCAGGGTATGTTCTCTTCTTACAGCTTCTAATAGCTGCATTATTACAAATGACAGTAATTTGTGCTCTAAATTATTTGTGACTCCTGGTTATTTAACTGCTCTCTTACAGGCACACTGGAATGAATTTTCCTGAAGACAAACAGACTCATTGTGGCCACATGAGTGGCGTGAAGGCTCAGGTACAGTGTCCTCTCTGCAGGGCTCTCTGCAGCTGGAGCAGAGGTGCATGGGCTGCAGGACTCATGACAGAAGGGACGAGGGAAAGCCAGCCTGGAGACATGGAACCTAGTCCTTCTTTATGCCTCAAATTAGCCAACACTGCTGAATTGACTGCTCTGGGATATGTTCGCATGACAGTCAAAGCAGACATTCGTACAGTAATTCCTGTTCATAAGAGGAAAAACAAAACTAAGCAAAGATTTCAACAACATGGGGTTAAGGAAGTTATTGCAATAAAAACTGTTAGGCTTGGAAAAAGGTGATACTAGGGGAAAAGGACAGGCTTTGGAGATTTACTAGAGCTAAAACTTAGCTTAGTCCCAGCATCCATATGAAGAGACAAAGAAGATGCCCTTGTACTTTGATTTTATTTTCCAGACTATTTTTAGAGGTTTGCTGTTCAGGAACATGGGGATCAGAGTGCCGTGTTTGAATTTCCCCACATTTTGTGCACGTCCAAGAGCCAAGCTGGTCTCTAACCTTTTTCACTGTCATTCATGGTAGTGGCATTCAAATTTAGAGCTTGATCCTGCCTGCCAGACATTGAATCTGATTTTGTAAGATAGGCAGTGATGTTAGCCAAGTTTGGCAGGACAAGACTGAGCTCTTATTTTGTTTCATCTGACAGTTTCAGTGCGGCAATCTTGGTCTTCTTGTCATGCCTTGTGGAAGTGCAAATTTAGATGTCACAGAGATTTTAAAATCAGTGCTGGCAAACCACAAAAAAAAGCTTGACTCAGCTGGCTTAAATCTTACTCTGGATTTTAGTTAAGTTGGATACCAAAAGGATTGCTTCTTTAATACACGGGAAATAATAGACTCAGCCTGAGTTAAGTAAGGTGGTTACAGTGGCTGTTCCTCCAGTCTAAAAATGCACTCATGTTGCAGAGACACAGGGCTAAGCAGTGCATTTGGATTAAGTACAAAACCACCTGAGGTTCCAGCCATTCCTTAACCCAAAACTTAATTTTTCCACTTCTGCTTATCTCTGCTTTGTGCAGTTTTGATTACAGCAGACTTCACATGGCCAGGCTTCATGAAATAAGTTTCCTATGCTCAGTGGAGCGAGAAACTTCTCATCAGAAAGATTTTCTTTTTCCCTCCAAGTTTATCAGGGCACCTTTTTTTGAGAGAGAAATTAATTTGTGGGCTTCGTGTTGGGGTTTCTTTTTTTTTTTTTTGTTTTTGTTTTTTTTTTTTTCCTCAGGGCTGAGCGTTCTCTTCTCCTTTTTCACTCATTTTTCCTTCTGATCAAGCATCAAGCATCATGTATTGTGCTGATGAAGAGGTGAATAAAAGGGGGCACAACATGAAAATTACTTAATGTGGCTAAAATATTTGGACACAGCGTATGTGAATGCAATTAGCACTGCCTAAAAATAGTTCTCATGATCAACAGGGCTATGCAGTGGAGAGTTATAATTTGCCCAATATAATTTTTCTCTGTAGATGTACATGACTCTGCTCTCTGCTTGGCTGATCTTCGACTTCAGAAAGCACTGTCCTAACAGAGGAGGTCTTCTGCAAAGAAAACTTGTAGCCACTTTGCCCCTTTTCAATTTACTTNGTTTTTTTCCTCAGGGCTGAGCGTTCTCATCTCCTTTTTCACTCATTTTTCCTTCTGATCAAGCATCAAGCATCATGTATTGTGCTGATGAAGAGGTGAATAAAAGGGGGCACAACATGAAAATTACTTAATGTGGCTAAAATATTTGGACACAGCGTATGTGAATGCAATTAGCACTGCCTAAAAATAGTTCTCATGATCAACAGGGCTATGCAGTGGAGAGTTATAATTTGCCCAATATAATTTTTCTCTGTAGATGTACATGACTCTGCTCTCTGCTTGGCTGATCTTCGACTTCAGAAAGCACTGTCCTAACAGAGGAGGTCTTCTGCAAAGAAAACTTGTAGCCACTTTGCCCCTTTTCAATTTACTTCAAATTCATTACAGGTGGCTTCAAATTAGCTGGAATGTTCTGCATTTCATATGCAGAAGTACTGCTTATAGCGACTCTGCTAGAAATTATTCCTTCTGGAATAAGGTGGATGCATGACCATTCATTTCAGGTTAATTTTTATCTTTTTATTTGTTGTCAGTCCATATCCAAAAGTAAGAGGGAAGAGTCCTACACCTTATTAAAAAGATTGTCTTCACATACATCCTTTCTCACTTGTTTCTGGCTACCATTGACAAAACAAAACACGATTTTATGACTAAAAAAGTTAAATAATTTCCTAATGCTATTTACTTAGGGACCTGGCCACACTGATATTGGCTACATAGATGAACTTTTGTTCTGTTTCAACAGTGGGGTGGATTTGGCTGGTCCTATAAGCCTACACTGCGGAGAGTCCTGCCAGAAATATGCATTTCTAGTGCTGAGCTGTATCATCCCTAAGCACATAGACAACGGGGAGGAAACATACACATCTATGGAGGTATGTTTATAACTCGAATTGTCATCAGATTTTCTATCTCAGCCATGGCCAGGGTGATGATGGAATACGCACAGGTCCCCCAGGGCCAGCAGCCCACCCTGGCTGTCCCCAGGCTGCTATGGGTGGGTGGCAGCCCCAGGACCCCAGGGAAGACACAGGCTGGGTGGGCTGCTCTCACCCTGTGGATCTTTGGGGGGTGAGCCAGACCAGGATGCTGAGACTATAATTTTATCACACTGGAGCTGCTCCTAGTGAACTTTCTTGAGGCCGTTCTTCCCCCAGCGTCGCCTGTGAAGGGACATGGCTTTCTGTTTGTCTTGGCTTGCCTGCAGAGAGGCTGGTTTCGCTCACAGCACTCAGACCCTGCAGGGCCGGCCTGTCCCTGTCCCTTCTGAAGGCAGGGAGCCACTTGCAGGCAAGCTCTGCCTTCCCTCTTCCTTTGGTGCAGGGCACATGAGCAAAATTAATGAACCCAAGGGGATTGTTCACTGCTTCCCTGTGTACTATGCATGGAGGGTGTCTTCAACCTCTGCGTTTACCTACTGGTGCAGGGAGATAGCCATACAATTATTTAGAACAAACAAAAAGTACTAGAATTGGGACTTTCCTTTCAAGATACATCAGGGTCTGGAGTGCAGAGCCATGTCCCTGAGAGTGTGTTCTTATTGCTTCTTCAACTTCTGTTTATACAATTTTACTAAATTTTGGCAGGAATCAAGAGCACATACCAGGGTGTTGGCTTTTATGAATCCCATGGGATGTGAAAGTCAAGCTGACTCGATGAACTTTGGTTACATATTCCAGACAAGCACAATGACTCTATTTATTCAGACTTGGCAGCCAGAATGCAGATTGACTCTGTGGGTAATAAATTTTCACAGCCACAAAACTTCAGCGGCAACCAACCTGATCCCGCGCAGAAAAAATGCATACAAGGAAGCAGACTTGGGTTGCAAAAATATGTTAGATTATTATTCCATGTATGCCTACCAGTCAGTTAATTTATTTGGCTATTGATTGACATGAATTGCACAAATGATGCCAGGGATCTTTTTCTCCTTAAAAGAACTACTTTCTATTACAAAATTTTCATGTTGTAAAAGGACAAGGAGGTGGGAAAAAAGAGAATTGATCATATTACAACTGACAATCTCCTTTTAATATTTCACCCAAGGCTGATTTAAGTTATCCAGTGACCTCTATGGAGAAGAGCAGGGTATTAAAATGGGGACTGTTTCATGTGCTATGCCACACTTCAAGGAACCAAAAGGCAATAACCACTACACTTCAGTACTCTGAACAATCTTAAGTACAATTTTGACATCTTCATGCTACAAAGCCTCAGATGCTTTCTGGGAGAGATGATGATGAAAATATTACTCTATGTGTTATAAATCAAAATGAATTGGCTCTTTAACTTGCAGATTTGTGTTAACTACCTTGGTATCTGTTAATTGCATGCTCTTCAGATATTGATTGGGGATTAAAAAGTACATTTTCTTCAATCTGTGTGATGTAAAATATGCCAACAGGAAATTTTCCTTCTGCATATTTGATCTTATGATCACTGCCTGTAAAATTGAAACGATGAGTTTAAATGGATAAACTATGCTCATTAAAAAAGAAAAATACATTTATGTAATTAAAATTAAGAGACTAATATGTGTGGATAATGTAATTACTGTGGGCACGCACACACTCAGCTCAAATTCAGCCTCTTTTGCCTCTCCTGGGTCTGTGAATCTCAGTACCTTAATTGCCAGTGTGGAGGGAAGGGATGGGAATGCCTTACCCACTGTGGTCCCAGAGCTCTTAATCATGCCTCTGTCTTGCATCTGGCCTTCATCATCTAGGGCTTACATTCCCAGGGTCAGTCACAGCCCTCCAGATTCCAGCTCTGGGAGCACAGAGGCACCTGTCCCCTTTTGCACCACTTCAGAAACTTTCCAGTCACTGCTTGGTGATTTCCAACAGGAAAACAAAATCTCCTCCAAAGTTTTCAGAATTTTTCCCCTAAATTTCACAGTTTAGAAATTAGCAAAATGAAAAGTTTCACAGTTCTTGCACAAATCACCTTCAGCTCTTTGAGAGATTGGATTACCTAAATGAGTTGGATTGCTCAAAGGTCAGTTAATTACATAAGAAATATTTAGGAATCACTCATGTACTGTTCCTATCCCTTCATCTTTGGTTTCTTTCTTTCCTGTTCACAAGTTTAGGAGGAGATCTGAGATCAGAGAGACTCTGAATTAGGAAGTAAAATGATATGGGATCTCCCACTGATATCTAGCACAGGTCCATATTATAATCTGTGCATTTATTGGCAGAGAGGACGTGTGTTATTCTTTTTTGGGGACCTATTTCCTACTAGGAAGATGGAAATCTAGTGTTTTATTCATCCAGCAGGCGTATGTATTTAGGATTGCTTGTTAGGCAAACCTTCCCATCTCAGCTGAGGTTCTACAAAGCATTTCATATAGCAGGGGCCAGCTTGTGCTTCCAGGAAATTTTTATCCATACAGTCAAGTTAGAAAAAAACCTGACTAGGAACAGGGACCAAATCACAAAGTAATTGCTGATGGTTGCTTATGCTAGGGCCCATGATGACTAGAAGTGAGTAATGGGATCTCAGCTCTGCTCTTTGCTGCGCATGTAGCAAACTCTGTCTTGGCTCTGCACAGCTTGTTTGAGCACTGGGATGAAAGACCGAGGCTGTATCAGTTGTACTTTAAAGCTCTGCTTACTCAGCGAAGACCTTGTGTAGCACACATAATACTGAGCAAGACAAGTGCATGAAAGATGTTAACAATTGTAAGTGCTAACACTAAACTGAAGATACCATGTGTGTATGCCCAACCAGAAGCCCTTTTCCATGATCCCTACTCCACTTAAACCTACTAACATTATCTCACACATGATAAACATTTTCACATGTCCTTTTCTGCTTGCTAAGAAGCAAACCTGAATTTCAGCTCTCTGGCTCTGCAAGACTGTTTCACACTCACATCCATCTCCTTTCCAACCTGAAGGACAAGCCATCTCTCCTGATCCCTGGATCCTCCCTTTTGGTGTGCTATTGTTATTCTTCAGACGTCCCTTCTGTCAGTCACTTTAGTTTGCCCTATGCTGTCTGTGCACTGTATTTTAAACTATCTAGACAAGCTGGAAGAGTAATTAAATGTGAAGCATTTCAGGATGAAATACATTAAACAAAAAGAAATTGTATAAATATGTAAATAATTGAATTTATGTCCTGAATCTTCTTAACACCAAGAAGCTTTGCTCAAAATAGATGAAATAATGGTGTAGTATAAATATTAAAAAGTTTTGATTTACCTGTCATTTGGAATATATTGTAAAATAGAGACTTCTAATAACAAGAGTTAAAGAAACCCTGGAAGAGCTTCATGCCTACATACCTAGAATTATTTGTATAAGATCCTGAGTTTCAGAAGTCTAGATAGCTCCAGTGACCCCTCACTAAAATAATCATATTTGAAACCCCGTTATATCCAAGGCTGGATCCATCTGTGACATGCAACCAGGGGCAGTATTTCTCTCATATGCTCTGTTGAAGGCACAGGATATGCATTTCAGTACAAGAGAAAGGGAAGAGGATCCTTCCCTCTCATTCCCAATCCAATCACCTCTGACAGTATTCTGAGAAGGAGAGAGTATGGCATAACTCCACTTGGAAATGAGGCACCGAGCTGGCCATTGGAAAGTCAAGATCCAGCTCTATTCTAGTGAGCTCGTAATATTTAGGAAAAAAAACACTGGGAGACAACTTCCTCCAGCAACAAACCCAGATCTCTCAACACACAGAATACTTGGCCGACATATCTCCTCCCAGCCAAGTAGTTTGATGCCATTAAAACCCAGGCAAGTGCCCTATTTGCTGTGTTATGGAGTGAACCAAATGCACAGCTAAGGCTTTCTCTTAGCTGTCTTCAGCTTTCTCAGCACACATGGGCCACACAGAGACAGGACTGAAAATGCTCAGGGAAGAGGTGAGGACTGGGGGGATGCTGGCAAGGCTCTAGGCAGGTAAGAGGAAAGTAGTCCAGATGCTAATCCTTGGGGCCAGCTCATGATTGTAAGGTTTGGCCCAAACCCTTAATACAGAATTCCTGATTCTCCCTTCCTTGGCTGCTCTTTAGAACAAACCAAAATCAAATCAGGAGGAGGCTGATACAAAAACCTTCTGGGTCACATCAAGGTAATAAATCAAGAGCACTGCAGACTGTTCCCCACCAATCCAGCAGTAAGCACACACAGGCTGGCTCTGAGCAGCAACATCTGTTACTCCAGTTACAGTACTGCCATGTATTTTGATAACCTTTATGTATGTTTTGAAAAGCATTAGCAAAATATTTGCAGTAGCTCAGTTTCCACATGAAACATGCTACAAGGGACATGTTAGTTGAATGGTTCTTACCTGGTCATTCTCTTCTTCATCGCTGCTTAACTTGAGGTCATCTTCTAGCATTCTGGAAAGCAAGCAGTAGAATAAATTATAATTTACCAAAATGCTTCAGATTTGATGTTTTCCTCTGAGCTACTGTAAACATTTAATAATGTGAAGAAAAAGAAAATATATTTTATCCCAGAAACTGTAGCTGTGATACTTCATAATTTTTTCTTATCCAGTTGCTATCAACAAACTTCTTAATTCATTTCCTACTATTACAGCCCAAGGGAAAATGTTTACTAGAGTAATAATGGATTTTGCAAAGATTCTTGTTATTGCAATCACTGAAAAACAATTTTTGCATGCTAAAAATAATATTTTTGATGCTGACAGGTCAGTAGTCTCTCTGAAAGGAAAATTTTGCTCCTTTTGGCTTTCAGCTTACAAAACAGAAGTAGATATTTACACTGGCAGTACTGCAGCACAAAATAGATTCAATGATGTTTCCCAAAGGCCATTTTTACTTTATTGCGTGTTTGATGTAAAATTGACATTGACTGAAACAATTAAAACCAAAATATATTGTCTCAGTGCACAGAAGAATCCAAAAGGATTTCACTGTCACATAAATGTTAAAAAATAAGGTTTCTTCCCTAATGGGGATTTCATCCTCCCTTCCCATATCCTTTCCTCAGCTTGCTTAAACTGGCTCACAAAAAAGAGGAGCATGTTTTTACCTCCAGGCATTTTTTTCTTACAAGCTGGGGTTAAGTAACCAGCAGTTAAAGGAGTTGAAGAGGTGGAAAGATTTCCCCCAGAGCTTAAAAGGTCTTCAAGAATGGCACCTATTTTTAAAAAACGCCTCTGTAATAGTAATAATAATTCAGAAAGTTGCTATTTTTTCTTGTGCTGTGGGAAAAGAGAATCTCTAATTTCATCTTGACTCCAGCAGAAAGCTTGGTGAGCAATTCAAACGTATCCTATGACGTGGGTGGTCCCCGGAGTGTAAATATCTCAGGAAGACATATGTAGTAATTTCAAACCACCTCCTTGCACTTGTGCCTAGATCTTCCAAGAGTATGCCTGAAAAGCATTACACTTACATGGGCTACACAGTGTGCTGTGTCTTAAAAGAGCATGGAGCATAACCACCCTCTCCTCAGCTCCTCACTATAGACACAGTGCCTGCCTGTTGCTGCCATCACAGCTGCTTCCCTGTTTCCCCACAGCACCTTTTGGGGAACGTAGGTGTGTAGGAACAGGATTCAAGGTCAGAGCAGAAATTCCCACTAGTTCATCTCTTAAAGACTCTTGTCTTGCTATTCCCCCACATTTCCTTCTACTTGTGCCAAGATTTTTCCTCTGTAAAACCAACATATTGCGTTGCAATGCAGACACCTCAAATATATAAGAACCCATTGAGTCAGGGGAACTTAACAATCTCAAAGCAAGACTTGCTCGTGTTTTATCTGGAAGCATGTCCACAGGCAGGAAAAAGCTTTCTCTGTCATCTCCCAAGTCAGCAAAAACTCAGTGGCTGTATCAATGCAGCCACCATCCAAGTTAACAAGCCCTGCTGAGAAGTGAGCAAATGGGACAGGTATGAATGACAGGATATAACTCCTAGGAGCTAAAATATGTCAGAGAAGCAAAGCTTCCTGTAAACACTGCAAGATCCACATTGGCTTTGGATCCCAGGGAGCCAAACAACCTTACAATTGCTCAAACTGAAAAAGTTTGATCTGTTCGGGGCATCCCTGAGAAAACAGTGCTTGAAAATAGAAAGCTCAGATCTGGAACTGACCACTACGTGATTAAATGTGATGAAATCTGCACTCATTGTTATTTAACCAGAGAGAGATGGTCTATGAACCTCTCCTTGCATGCTTTAGCTTGTCTTTATTTTTCCTGTCTGTTTCTCATTTCAGAAGCACTGCTCTCCAAGAAAAGCACTGCTTGCCTGGGGCTCATGGCCCCTTTTGGAACTACCGACATTTGTACTCTGAACTATCTCCTAATGCTGGGGATAGGAAAAACCAGGTCATCAGAAAATGCTTGCTTGCTTGCTTGCTTTTTTCCCCATGAGTGGGATCTGGCCAGCTTGATCCATGTATTTGTCATAAGGATAAGGCATCAGGTTAAGACAGCTTGCCAGTGTAGTGGTCTACCTAGTAAAGTCAGGAGCTGCTCAGGTATAGCCTCCATGCCTAAAAGTCTTCACTGATTTCATTGTCAGCTGAGGCCCTGAGCCCTGATCTACAAAGCTACAGCCAGAGCAGGGCACAATGCTACTGATGGCTTCAGCTTCACCTGCCAGCAGTCCTGGATTAGGAGACTCATTGAATATGAGGCAGCTCTCACAGACCAGGCTGAAGCATGGCCTGGGTGACAAGAAGGTATTTGTGTTATAGGGACTCCAGTTTGCAGTAAGCTAGATCAGTTTTGAGTCTGGATGCTTTTGAGGAGCGCTTTTCCTCAACAACTCATTTCCACCATCACAATGATGATTTAAAAAAGCAGCCCATATCTAGACCAGGAGGCCCCACTTGCAGATCGCAAAAGATTAAAAAAACACTTTAAGCTAAAGAGAGGCATTAATTTGCAAATTATCTGAAAAACGCTTTGGCACAGATTCAGTACAGAAGGAGCTTTGGTACACCCAATGTTAGCACAGAACTTCAGGTCACATTGAAATCAACCCATGTTTGGGGTGGAATTTCTTTACATATTCTAGCAAGCTAGTACAAGGATGAACAGACGAACACATACATAAGGCCATGTGCAAGTACAGCCTTTTCAACACAGCCTATCTATAGCTATTTTCTGTAACACCTTTTTCAGAATATGCAGAATTCAGGCCAGGAAGTGACATGGTTCATGGGCTTTAAGATCTTTTGGAATGGACTTGGCTTTGATGTGCTTGAGCACTCCTAAGAAGATAAGTAAATATAGCTTTGTAAACAAAAGCTAGAAAAAGGAAATAGTACTTGATGCAGCTCTGAAACGCACACACTGCCACATAAGGGCTTCTGCACTTGAAAAGAGCACATGAGGTCAGGCAGTCACTTTGCAGAACCTAATTACACATTTTTAGTGAAATCTCCACGGGGTCGTGGAGGCAGTGAGGGGTGGGATGCTTGGATGGGACCGCTCACTGCACTCTAATTAATGTATTTGTTCCTTTCTCTGCAAAGAATGTGACAGTTTAGAAACAAAATGAAAGGAAATGATGAGTTTGGGATATTGAGAAATTCCTCAGCAAGCCACCTGGCTTCCTTCTCCAGTAGCCGGTCAAGGGGTTGCAGCCTGGGGTGCTGGGCCACTCATTTGCAGTGGGAAAGGAAAAGGGTGACAGGTTACTAGTTTTCTGGAGGGCATTGATATCCAACATCTGCCAGTTTCAATGTGACTGCATGCCCAAATCTCCTACATAGCTCATCAGAAAGCCTGACCTGTTTTGTGTGGGGGCTGCTCACTGTATTGGTTCAGCAGGCTGCTGAGGTGGGGTGACTATGGGGGGGCACTGCAGAGGGGACCTGCTCACCCACAGGGCTGGATGATGCTCCTGGTCAAAAGTACTCAGTGTTTTGGAAGGGAGGGCGTTATAGTCTTCCCAGGAACTACCCTGCTCAAAGTGAATGGTCAGGTTGAGACTTCCAACTTTACTCTTTCATCTGTCTGTCTTTTTTCCTGATTTGTTCTTGCTGGAAAGTCAAGTCCCAAGCAAGGATCATGTACAGTCCAGGGGATAGCAGGAAGACCTCTAGTTTCCCCTCTGGGAAGCAACATCAGCTTTCAAGTGTGATCAGCTTTCAATCCTCTACAGCTAGGGCCCAGATCAAAGATTCTGGGGTTTGAAAGAGCTGCAGGAGAAGGAGCTGCTGGGTAAGGGTTGTGGATTTGGACGTAGACTGTGGATGGTATGGTGTCTAGTGGAGATGGTGTTCAATAGCCAGTTGGGAAGCAGTTGCAACTTTTAATATCTGCAGCCAGTCTGAGACCCTTACAGCTTGGCCCTACTTAGGAAGATACCGATTTTCTTACAGGATGAAGACACAGACCCATAAGTCTTCACAGGTGCTGGTGTACATGAAAGAACCAGCAGACTTAACACCTTGCTTTTTACTTTAACATCTGAATACATTTCACATTCCTTGGTCTAATGAATTCTATCCTCCTTTCCTCTTCCTATTAAATTCCCCCCTGCAAATTACTTATGGAGGCATAAAACTCTCAAAAAAATGCCTCTGAGGGTTTTTTTTTTTTGATTAGGGAGATTCTCTTCTGGCAAATAAATCAAATGACAAGAGAAGAGGCCCTGAAGATTTTCAAGAGAGGTAATAGAAAAGGAGGGTGAAACCCCTCCTTGCATCCCTCTGGTGGTCTAAGCTACTATATGAGATATGGTCTTCATGATAATTTTGATAATTAAAATGAAAAAAAAGTCGAGATGGGAAAGAAGAAAATACTGATAGTAATTAAATCATTAACATTAATGCTTTAGGAGAGAATATGGCAATGGTTTGCAAGCCTGGGGCACAAATACATGTATGTTGCTATTGTCATTTAAATAAATTCAGAAGTCACCATCTTTGCAATTTGTGAAAGATCTCATGAATGTGTTAATCTGATCAAGTATATTGTTCCATTTTAATGCTAGGCAGCATCTCAGTCAGAGTACCATGTTTGTTATGGACTTGTGTGATTTCTGCTCATTATGTAGGAAAGGAATTTCAGCAGTGGAAAAATACTTTGATTTTAGTTGAAGAGGAACCCCACAAAGCAAAGAGTTGTGATGAAATATGAAAATCAGATAACTAAGTGTTCCTTTGAGTTTATGCCACCACAATGTTTCACTTGGTTTTGGTGAATGAGACTGGTTTTGGAAAAGTATCTTATTTTTTTAACGGACAATATTGACATTTTATTTTCCTTCCAATAAATGCACAGTGACCTTTCAAGAACTGGATATTAATTTCAATATTACCAGAAGCCCAGAAAGAAAACAGATATTATTCTAAGTAGCAGTATGCTAGAAGGTTCTCATGCTGTCTCCAGATGTTTCAAGTCACAACTGATGCGTTGATGTAGGAGAAGAAAAGCATTACTTCATGTTGTAGAAAACCAAAACAAAACCTTCCTGGAGGCACACCACTCCAAGACCTTTAACTCTTGTTCCCAGCAAAATGAGAGAGAATGCCAGGTGGGAATCTGCTGCTCCTATCCAGACTGTGCCCTTATGTTGCTGGAATTATTTCAGCTAGGAGTGCTCACGTACATGGTACGACTTAAGCGCCAGTAAGACAAATGTACCTTTGGTTTCTGGCTGTCTTTGGTTGTTTTCTAAAAGAGAAATGCAAGGGAAAACTCTGCCTGCTAAGAAGTATGAAGAATTCATAAGAAACAGATGAACACGTTTCCTTTCTCATAAAAAAAGAAAAAAGGGAAACTAATGTTGTCGCTATTGCCTTGGTTACTTGCACATAACAGATGGCCAGTTACACATGCTGCTTACCTGCAGCCAAAACAGGTATTTCAAATAGCTTTGTTTACTAATCCTAAATATGTGAGTAGCTGGTTTATACAGTAGTAATTTTTAATTAATTAGATTCTGATTGCTGAAATTATTTTTCACTTTAGTGCTATAACTGATGCAAATGCTTCAATTTGAGAAAGCTCATGCATTTATATTATCTGAAAAGTGTAGTATTTGTTTGTGTTTTATACGAAATAAAGTCAAAAGCTTATGGATGGAGCTAAACAACTAGATCAAGAGGATATTTTATAAATGTTGTAATAGAGCTTTCAACAGGCTTGTAAGACCTTTGCAAGCACCACTTGCAACATCTAGAATTCACTTTGAATATATGATGTTTAAGTTGTAAACCCCCCTCCACAAACAGTTTGTGCAAATTCTGCTACACAGAAACATGTAGGAAAACACAATTATATAGAACACCATCAAATCTAATTAAAAACAGAGGGAGAAGGCCAGTAAAATCAGGCTGGTGAAATATTAATGTACTTAATGCTGGAATGAAGCATATATATCAATGTGAGATTTAATTCCAGAGTATTGAATTTAAATGCCTGAAAAACGGACTCAGTCTATACAAATAGAATTAGCAATTCAATAAAAAATAAATGCTCTGAAGGAAAGTTTTCTGTCCTTGGCTTGAATCCATCTAAGCTGGTCTGCATGGCTCTCCAAAACCATTTAAACTGGCTAAATGCTCTGCTAAATTCCCATTAAACTGACGGTCTCATTAGAAATGCAAGGCATTCCTCTCTGAGTGATACACCCATCACTCTCTTCTACCAGCAGAAGTTGAAATAAGGTTTCCACTGCAGCAGCTGCCCTGGTGAGCAACTGTGTTTGCCCTGATAATGTTTCCCCCCTTTAAAGAAAGAGAGAACAAATGCAATTGAATAACACACTAAATTTCCTAACTCCTTGACAAGGTGGCAAGAAAACGCCCCCCAGTCCACAGTGCTTCCAGAGAATGACGCTTGGATGGAAGGACCCAGACTATCTGCTTAAAAATGGGAGACATTCTTCACAAAAGCAGGGAAATGAATCCATGTAAGCTCAATTCTTGAGCAAGGAAGTCACCTAAAAATGCTTGCAGTGTTCCCTTCAGAGAGAGGGAAGAGGGATGAGCGAATACTGGCGGCTCACACCTTAAGCGCCCACCTAAGTAGTCCAATCACTCTGAGGAATTACCAGAGTTTCATGGCTAATCATGCTCTGTGTGATAGGAGGAAACACATTTGGGGAGTAAAAGTTTTAAATACGCTACTCACAATTTTCCAAAGCATTTCTTGCCTCTCGCTCTGCCCCTGCTCCCCCAAGGCTCTCTGGGTGTGATTAGCAGTTTTTTATTTACTGATGCTCTCCCCCCTGATTTCCTAGCAATTGTAGGCTGCCACCTACAAAATATTAATTTCAAATGTGAAATGAAATGAGTGCATGAATTGTACTATTGCCTTGAGTGTCAGCTGTTGTGGCAGAAATCTTGAGCAATCTAATGTGTCTGAGAGAGGACTGACACTGCCAAGTCTCTCTGCTGAAGGTGCAGCATCTGATTTTGTACTCAGTGGTTATTTCCTTACAAATAGCCTCTTTCTGCCTAATACCCAGCATTATAAGCATCTGTCCTCATGCTGGAGTCATTGTTGCTGACATTTGTACTCTTGCACTCCCTTGTAGATTACTGCAATCATCTGTAGAACGCTGCCCTTTCATTTAGCAGTGTTCATACCCAAGTCTGCGGTGGTTTATATCTCTATCTTGCTGGTCAGGCAAGGAAAATGAGACTGTTCAGGCTAGACGTTACTTTGCTACACCAAAATGAAAAGTGTCTTGTATATCCACCTCCCTAGTGCTTTCACAGCTACAGCTTCCCAGGGTGGATTCCCCACTTAAAAATGGAGTCAGAAGGACATTCCTTGTTCTGAGATATGCAACAGTGTGTTGGTTTCTCTCAAGTCTCAGTGTTTAAATGAGGCTGGATTATTAAATCGTTCAGACTGTTTCTTTTGCTGTTATCCTCTACAACATCCTAGTTGCCAGCTCCTCACAGAACGAAATCAGCTTTGGTTAAATAAAAACTTACATTAGTTTCCTTGAAAGTAAAATATAAATAACAACATAATTATGCTCTTATCCATAGTTCTTTAGTGGCATTAAGGGAACCCTATTTGAGCTCCCCCAAAACTTTGTGTGCAGTAGGAGATGGCAGGCAAACAGTCATTAAACTTTCCTTCTTAGCCTTTTGGTGTCCTGCACAGCATTAGCTATGTCCCAGCATTTACCCCACATTTCAAGGTACACCACAAATGACCCTCAGATTTTGCTAACCAGTGGCCTTCATGGCTACATGGTAGCATGGAAGACTTGAGTTTTATGGATACTTGTATCGTGGGTAACTGATTTTAAATATTTTACTGTCTCTAGACACAGTTCAGCTTCCTGCCTTTCTACTAGGAAGGCACCCTGCTTTTTCTAATATTAAAATATATTATTGACTGTAATATTATTAATGGCTTTAATATTTCCAGCTAATAAGGCACTAATGTTGGAATTTCTTTATTGTTGTTCTTCATATACCTTAAGAAAACCCTTGTTCTCACTGTCCTTGAACTTTCCCTTTTATCCATCTTCAGTATTTTATAATCTCTCTTTTAGATTGATTGTTATCTTCCCTTTCATATTGCATGAATTTTATATTTCATCTCTAATGTACAGATTACTTTTTCATTTCTAAATGCTACTTTTACCTCACCACTGAAGCTGAGATAGCTTTCAGCAAAGTTGGGTTTTTCCTTGATTGTGAAAATGCAGTCTTCTGCTAACCTAACAAGCTCTGCTTAAAAAATTCCAAACTTCATTATTTCTAGGTTTTTCTACCCTGTCGATTTCTGACCAACAATTTCTTCCACTTTGAGACATCAGCCTTTCCTCACTGGGACTCTCCTTTATTTGTCTAGCTTGGATAAAACCAAATCATGCTCCACTGTCCAGGCAACAATGTGCTTCGCATCCAGTGAGCAATTTATCTTTATTCAGCAGGGTGAGTAAGTATGTCTGGTGAACTGTCCTCAGTGCTAAAAAAGTGCCACAAAGACCACCCACAACCTTCATTTTAATTTCATGGCTGACTACGCTGGACCTCTGGTGATACCTTCAAAACTAAGACCTCTGGGATCCACCTGATGAATTTGCCTTTGTTTTACAGATTGGTGCTGATGGAGCTGCTCCATCCCCTCCTGTAACTGGGGTTAATATTCACTGATATTCTGGCTCTGGGTTAAAGAAAAAGATGATTATATATCCTCAGTTGAAGCAGTCTGTGCCAATAAATGCTAAGGAGGGTATGAATATGCAAATTCAGTGCCTCCCAATGTCATGTGGCTAACAGGCAGATGCAGAGAGGCTACTACAGAGTACATATGTATGGCACTGAGCTGCAGGACAGGAACATATGGGAACTATACCCCCTCCATAATCATCCAAGCTCCAGCCAGTAGAAGCATGGTTGTGAAAGACATACCAGGACCCCCAAAGTTTTCAGCGTTTCCTTTTAAATACTTTTCCTAGCTGTTTCCTGAAAAGCCACTATATGTATTTTACTCAGTCCTGTCTGCAATACTTATAGCTTCATTTAGTTTTAATATAGTTATAAATGGGCTGTAGCAACCTGCTTCTTTTAATAACTAAGTAAATGAAACCCTGTCTGTAATAATAAATGAACCATCCATCTGGGAGGCCTCCAGTAAAAATTTCAACAGGTATTTATTGCTCCTCTATGTAAACAGTACTCTGGACAATACAAGTGATTATACTGTCTGTCAGCCCTGTCAGGAAGGAGACAGTATAGTTTTGGACCAGGTTCCATAGTGTACACACTGAATTCACAAGTTTATTTGACTAGATGGAGAAAAAAATGATGAAAACAAGCAAATAAACAGACAAGAACCCAGTTGGCTACTGTGAAAGGGAACATACAATTTCATTTAAAGATATGGGCTGCAAGGATAAAATATAGCAAATTGACAGGTCCATGGTGCAGCAGACTCCTCACAATCCCATCTGTTTGACAGACACCCCTAAACAAAAACAACCCTGCCTTGCACTGTAAAATCAACACTTTCAGGAGACTTTAAAATATATTATACACTTATAGGTTCTCACGGTATAGACGAGCAGGGAGTACGCAACCAGGGCACAAGGGGTGGCAAACCACGCTATCCATCCCTGGGGGGTCATCCATTTCACTCACAGGCACTGTTGCTCACACATTGGAAAGGGCAATAGCACAACACTTTTTCAGCAATGAAATTTTAATTAAAGAAAATCTCATTGCCAAAATCATCTTCATACCATTATTATGTTCTGGCCCCTAATTACATGCCATTCATTCTGCTATTGTTGAAATAATACAATGTCAGAATATATTGTCAAATAATTAATGCAGTGTGTGGCAAGAGGGAGGAAAGAAAAAGGAAACAAGGGGCAGAAAGACCAGAAAGCTCATGTATAGCCAGGTTGATTCTCAGAAGTGAGCTGTAGGGTTCTGTGCATTAAATATGTAGTGGATGCTGTGATTTTTGTCAAAATGTCCAGCCCTCAAATTTCTGCAGGAATGGGCTTAAACCTCTCCCATGAGCAGGTTTCTCAGTGCCTCTCATGTGCAGCCAAGCTAGGCATAGGGAAAAACACATTTTATTTTTCTTTGTAAGGTGGACTGCTGATCATTATGAAGAACAGCACCTCATGTGCTAGTCTCCAAGTAAGAAGCAGTGCTCTTCTGAAGGGGCTACCTCCATGGCCAGGGAGTTTCCAGCATTTTTATTAAGCTCACCATTCTAACAAACTTATTAGGAGATGGTGCATTAGTGATAGTATTCGCTCTGCTTTTGGTGTGACCCCAAGATGCTGAAAGGGCATAAGATAACCCCGCATGGCAGAGATCTCTGAATTGATAACAGACCCACCAAAATACAGGAGGAATTGTCAGGATTTCCTGTGGATGGGCTGAGGGAGGGAAGGGGCTGCTCAGGTGGTGCCATGGCTTGGGGCAAAGCTGCTGCAGGGTCCTGGGAGCTGGAGATAGGTCCTGGCACATGGGACAAGCATGTGGCCATGGACTTCACTGCTTGGGGAAGGAAAATGTGCCATCTGCAGTGGTCAGATTTTTTGTTTGCTTCACGTGGAGCTGCACTGAAGGGGTGGCTGCTCATGAGGGATCCCATTAGTTCAAATTGCATTATGCAGCTCCAGTCAAAGTGTGTGCTTGAGTTGTCTGTGGGATTCCTGGCACAGACCCTCGGCTGCCCTGGGGTCTGATGGCAGCAAGCACTTCTGTCCTGCTTGTTTTCATTTGAGATAACTCTTTCTAGGAGTCAAACTGGAAAATTCCTCTTCCTTAAGAAATAATCTCCTTTGAACATTGCAACAGCTGAAGTAATCAACTGAGGGCTGCTCTTTGACAGGGGAAGGGCTTTTCCCCCAGCATTGAGATCCTGCATGTGCTGTGCAGAAATACACCACCTGGACTGCAATATATATATATATGTGTGTGTGTGTGTGTGTATTAAAACCAACAAACCCCACCACCACTAAAAAAGTATTTTTTCTTGAAAGGCACTTTTTGGACAAGATCATGAAGTTAGCTCTCAAGCAGTAAACCGCACTGTATCTCCTTTCTAATGTCTCTTTTTAAATATACCCCAAGGAACAACTCTCATAACTCACTCGACACACACTA
This sequence comes from Agapornis roseicollis, assembly GCA_002631895.1. Taxonomy (NCBI): domain Eukaryota; kingdom Metazoa; phylum Chordata; class Aves; order Psittaciformes; family Psittacidae; genus Agapornis; species Agapornis roseicollis. Next base: position 21,594 of record NDXB01003109.1, read on the forward strand.
TCTTATGAGTTATAGGTCAGCCTTCTATGCACAGAGTGTGTGTTGCACTTCTACACACCATTATGAATTTTCTGCCCCTCATCATTCATATTGTGTCAGAATATCTATTACAAACCCCTGTTTGCAAGAAGGGCTTCTATTTTTGCCTTTCATTTTATCACTGCTCTTAAATTTCCTTCTGGACACAAGCTTGGCATGTCGGTAGAACCATGCTGGCAGTTTCTGAGAAAAAGTCAGATTCAAAAATCATATGTCAGAGCTGTAATGTTGCTTGTAAAGAAATATCCTTTTGTAACTAGTAGGAGGAGTATATACAAATGAATTAGACACAACTGTATTCTGATTGCCAAGTTCTACCACCCAGCTGCTAACTAGCACAACCACCTTGTAAAAAATAATCATTTGGAAGTTTAAATGGTGTCTGATAATGCTCTCTGCCATCCTAAATCTTTGGAAATGTTGAATCATCTTGAGAAAAATGTCGACAACCATTTTTCACAGAAGCTCGAGTGTGGCTCTAACCAGAGTCTTGTGTGAGAGATTTAGAGCTCAGCGGAATTTTCTAACAGTCTGGCCATCAAGAGCAGTGTGAGGACTGGGCCAAAATGCTCGTGAATTGCTAAAGTTTAAGATTAGCTTTTTCCTAAAAACCTAAACATGTTTAATTTCTATGTAAAATGATTCAGTTCAACATTTAGGAAATGCTTTCATTTTCTTCTTTCAAAAACATTATTTTGAAATATGTTTTTACCTAGTGCTGTAGCAAGGCTTCCCAAGCACTTTCTGTGGTGAGGTAACCTAAATAAAACAATTAGCCCCGGATGTATCTTTTTCATTTCACTGGGAAAATGAACACCACATTTCTTTTATGGTTTTAGTTGACCCATATGGGTTTTTATTCTGTCAAAAATAAAAAAAATAAAAAGAAATCAATTACCCATGCTGATTCAGAAGTTAATTCAACTTCATTTTGTGAAGAACTGAAAATAGCCTTGGTTTGAGTTTCATGTGCATCCACAAAACATACTGTCTTATTTAATTTTCCCACTCATTTGCTGTTAACTTAAGCTTTGTGTGACTTTTTTTTCTGTCATCAGCTGTCAGAATGCCATCCAAAAATTCTACACCATAGTGGTGTTGTGGCCAAGTTTTGGTATGAACCAAGCATGCAGGAAATGGATTCTCAGATTTTTACATGACTGACATTTAAGGAGTTGCCTCTTTTCTTTTCTTTTCTTTTCTTTTCTTTTCTTTTCTTTTCTTTTCTTTTCTTTTCTTTTCTTTTCTTTTCTTTTCTTTCTTTTCCTTTTCTTCTTTTCTTTCTTTCTTTTCTTCTTCCTTCCTTCCTTCCTTCCTTCCTTCCTTCCTTCCTTCCTTCCTTCCTTCCTTCCTTCCTTCCTTCCTTCCTTCCCTCCACCCTGCCTTCCTTCCTTCCTTCCTACCTGACCTGNTCCTTCCTTCCTTCCTTTCTTTCTTTTTTTATTTTTTATTTCCCCAAAATAAGACTGGAATTAAGACCAGCGCTTGCTCAAATCTGAGCTTTATAGAACTGTTTGGTTGATTTGCATGTTTGGCATTTACAATTATCTGATACTGAGTTCCTAGGAACTGAATTCTACGTAGTCTCCTAAGGATCTGCCTATGGCCTCCACCTTTGAAAAAATGGCATAATTTCATTTGTTATTACTTGATGCCAGATCAAATCTAATCAAAACAGTCCTTATTCACTATTTCAGACGTACTTTTGGGTACGGAAGCCAAAATATTCAGGACTTAATATCGACAAAGCGGTGGATAATTTTCTGATATTTAAGTATAAGCACTACAGATAGTAAAACTGCAAATAATTTGCAAGCAAATATTGTGCCTATATTATGCAATATGCATTAAATATATATATATATATATACACACCAGGGATGACATGTGACTTCTAAAGAATAAAATTTAGTAGTAACAATGTTAATGGTTGGAAGTGGATCTCCTAAACTAAGTGTATTGGGTTAGCTTCATCATCAGTGTCACTCTAGTAAAATCAGTTTCATCAGCAATCAATTTAGTTCACTATATTACCTTCAGGGCAAATGATTTTTTATCGATAAGAGAAAATACTTCAGACCTACATGGTTTATCGGACACTTAAATATTTTTAGTGCACTGAAGACAGCAGAGATGGCTGATGAAAATACTGAATAAAATAGACTAAATATAGAAGACTGACAATAAAGACCTTTAAAATATGTAAATAACTTTCCAGAAGTTCTATAAACTTTTGGACTATCTCCAGCAGTCTTTATTAGTCTAAAGAAATCATGCTGGGGAGGGACTCTTCATTAGGGACTGTAGTGACAGGACAAGGGGTAATGGGTTCAAACTCAAACAGGGGAGGTTTAGATTGGATATAAGGAAGAAATTCTTTCCTGTTAGGGTGGTGAGATGCTGGAATGGGTTGCCCAGGGAAGTTGTGAATGCTCCATCCCTGGCATTGTTCAAGGCCAGGTTGGATGAAGTCTTGTGTGGCATGGTTTAGTGTGAGGTGTCCCTGCTTATGGCAGGGGTGTTGGAACTGGATGATCTTAAGGTCCTTTCCAACCCTAACTACATTATGACTCTATGATTCTATGCTGTATTTTTCAGTGTACTACTATCCTCACACAAATAGCAAAAAAGGTTTTACCATTCCGAAGATGCAGCAAACAGTCCTCACTGAATATTTGCATAAATGTCTCATGCTTGAAGTTTATATGTGATTTAAAGCACTGCCAGGGAAGAATGAGGAGTGAATAAAAGGTCTGCCAGAATCTTCTTGTTGATACTTTCTCCAACTACTCCTTCTAGCTGTACACCAAAGCACAAGAATCTACTCTCCTTATTACCAGGATCATTAACTAGTATGAAGTAGGACACATCCTATCAAGACAAGTACCAATTTACTACTTGGCTATATTCTGTCATGCTATTTTCTAGTGAGAGAGCTCTGTGTAGGTACATTTCCCAACACCCTAAGAGGTCAAAAGTAAGCAAACCCATGATTATGCTTATTCAGTTGGAAAGAGGAAACCAAGGCAAAAGATTGACTGTTTTTTCCCAAAGCAGCCCTCTTCAGATCCAGAAATGGGGAAGGAAACTCCAGGCGCTGACTGGGAACAGATCAGCATCGCCTTAGACGTACCTATGACCCAACATCTTATGCTCTTCAAATGCTACTTTGCCTTTGAAGCCTGTGCTAAGAGGAAGTTTGAAGAAAGAAGGCCAAAAACAAGGTGGGAAAGTGTAAGAGGGGCTGAAACAGTATCTTTCTATATACAGCAATATCTCTTCTATCAGAGCACAGCAGAGCTACTGGACCAGAGTATGTCAACATTTAAGAGTCTGTAATTCTCTGGCAAACAGACGTTCTTGTCTGGAATGAGGCAAGAGCGTTTTACGTAAAGAACACATTTATTCATCTGTAAAATGTTACAAATAGAAAATGAAATTGGACTGGACAATTTGGATTTCTTCTGGAGGAGCCCACAACATTTGACCTATTTTGGTATTTTAAATCAAAATCTGATTATTTTGAGCCACATGTGAGAGATCATTCATTCCTAACAAGGACTTGTTATAGTGCTTGTTTAGAGTAGGATTAAATAAATGTTTGTCACACTGGGACTGTTAACTCTTGATGTTCTTTACTTCTATGCTTGTGTTATTAATTCCTGACAGTTTTTGCTCTGGGCTGTAATTGCTCTTTGCATTTGTTCTCGTGAGATCTGAAATTGCACTCAAAAGTACCCTTCAAATACTTGGGGTTTGGTTGATTTTTTCCACCATCTTTGTAAAAGTCATGACAACTCTGCTAACTATTATCATGAGAGATTAAAAAATGCATTTCAGGAGATGTATGAAGCAGCAGCAGATAGATGCTTTCTGCACCCTGCTTGGGACCACTGGGGCTAGGTGTGGAATGCTAACCACAGCTGGAATGATGGTGCCTGACCTCTTGTCTGCTAGGGAGGTGATCTACAGCTGGCACACTGCTCTGTGTGGGAATCAGGTCTGCCCCCATCTCAGCACCAGTATGGCTCTGTGACTGGGCAGGCAAGCAGGCACAGCCACAGTCAGTCAAAGCCAAGGGGTGTCCTTCATCACAGCGGCAAGGGGTGGGTGAAAATTGGCTTGGAGGGGTACACGTGCCCTTTGGGCTACTCTGAGGCCTGGTGGCTTGGGGATGAGGGTGAGCATTGCCAATGGCTGGCAACAGTTGCCCTGCATAGGTCTGAAGCAGGTGAAATACCAAGTACAGAGATTTGTCCCTGTGATCCTAGCTCTGAGGCTCGATGAAGGGTTAAACAAAGACTTGCCCTTCTCCAGACACTTGCAGTTTGGGGTCCATCCCCAAGGAATGCTGGGGCAGTGCTCAGGGCTGGGGCAAAGAACACAGTTACACATGACCCAAAGGGCAACTGGCAACTATACTGGGGGCTTGAAAAGTTTGCAGACCTAGATGAAAACACACTGAAATAAGTGCCTAGCTATTTAACCAGAAACATGGGTACTTAGGACTGAAACCCAGGCAGTAGTCCTGTTTTGGGGGTTGAGGGACAACATGAACTTCTTGGGAGTGAGGCTTTCCTGCAGCTTTGCTCCGACACCACACCTGAGGTGTGAACACTCTCCAAAACCCAACAGCGTGAAGAAGTAGGCGAGCATGCGCTGGCATACCCTGCAGGGCATCACCCCTGCGTGCTGGCAGTGTGACAGCAGCCACACTGCTGCCAAGCTGCTCTCCATCCTCCGAGGGCTGTGCCTCATCTGCTGTGCGAAGATTGAAACCCAGGAAGGAATAAGAGGAAAGTACCAGCGAGAGTGCGCTTTATGCTTTTAATTATTAGCATCTTTGGTGCTCTTCAAAGACAGTGATGCTGCTGTATCGCATTAGGTAATGAATGGGAGCTGCATACTGTGAGCATTAGAACATCAAGCTCAGAGAGATTCTGGGGAGAAAAAAAAGCATTATACACACTGAAGAGTAAACACATTCAGCCTGGGACATTCAAACATGTGTCTTCTTCAGAATGCTATTTAATGTTGCATCAAATCACAATAAAAATAGCCCCTAAGGCTCATTTTCTTGTTTGTAAAAGGGTAATAATGTTTAACTTTACCAACATTCCTAGCAGGCTTTGAGGGGGGTTGTGTGTTCAAAAGAAATCCTAATGACCTGAGGAGGTCATTACTTTGGGGATATTCTGCTGGACTGGCACCAAATATCTCTTATGATACTTTCTGCCTGACAAATCACATAGCAAAGAGTGGACTTTCATCTGTGCGAGCTTCAGGCATATTTGAAATTACTTAAATGAATGTAATTGCAAAGTAATTTTATCCCACTGTTTCATAGCAGTTTCCATGCTCTGTCAAAGACAGGGAGCCCTTGAAGGACAGGAGGTTGCTGAGAGAGTTTTATTTCATCAGGACTTCTCCACTCTTCTGCACATCATCTAAGCAAATTCCACATCACACAGGACCACCACCACAAGCCCCACCACCAGGCAGTGAACCCCTAATTTACACCACTGGCACTTGGTCTCAGCACCTGATGAGTTGCTAACTATAGCAAGTCTGTGTGACATGACTATAGTCCTAGAGGTAATTTCCTACACCTTATTACCACATAATAACGGCCTCTTAACAACCAGGCTAATCAAGAATTAATGAGGCACTAAACCATTTTAAGGAACAATGAAAGATTTAAAAATTTCTTTGATGTGTTTTATTGAAAAAGCAATTCATTTAACAGTTACTGCCCTTACTTTGGAGTCATATAAAACATCTTGGTACTTATCAAATATATCAGCTGAAAGGTTTTATTCTTTTATAAGTTATTTATTTATGTGGGGCTGCACAGAACCTCAGAACTGAAGGAAACCCAAAGGGAGCAGAAGCAGACTTGGGGCCCCATTTACCTCCCTCATGTCTGTCCACCCAGGACAGCTCAGGAGCTCCCCCTCTTTCACACAAGAAGCCTGCTTGTCTGAAGGTGAAGTGTCACACCAAAACCAGAACAGAATCATCCCAAATTAACATGACTGCCAAAAGTGGATTTTGCATTACCTCTGGAAAGCTAGAACTGTCTTTTTGATTTCCAGGAAGGGACATAAAGTGCACTTTAATGGGGGAGCTATCCTTGATGGAAGTGTTTGAGAAACTCAGAGTGAAATAACAGGAGGGATAATTTACGCTAGGAAAGGATATCATATCAGTGACGCAACAGTGAATTAAAGTGAAAATATGTGCCTTTACCACCAGCGTGGAAGGGATAATCAAAACAAAAACATGTTCAAATTTGACTTATTTTTTAAAACTTCCTTCTCTGGTGAAAGGGTAGAGGATATTCCCTGCTTTGCTGAGAAAATCCCCAAATAGATCATTCTGTGACAGAGAACTGTTATGATTATTAATTCCACTGCTGACATTGAAATTAAACTGATTCCCAACATAATGGATGAGTAAATAGCACATCAGAAATTCTCAAATGCTTCCACATTTCCTATGCAATAAAAAAAAAATCTCCCTTATTAAATAATACACTGACAGAAAAGGCAATTTGATTAAATAAACCTACCTGCCAATCATGCTGAAAGTTATAAAAGGAAAGCATTTTGCAGTTAAGTAAAACTTTTCTCCATAGTAATCTCTCTCTTTCTTGTTCTCATTCTCAAAAGAGAAGTAATGGAAAACTACACGTCCCAAAGGAAGATTGGGGCAATAACTGGGCACCTGACAAAGCCCAGTGGTTTATCATGAAGCAAAGATGACACAATGGAGGAATCAAGGGACAAAAGAGAAAGCAGCAGGTGACAAGACATATCCAGTAATCCAGGAACCTGAGCTGCTATGGGTTTATCTGTGTATTCCTTGTTACTTGTATCTCTTTATTTCTTTTCTGTTTTTTCTCAGGAGACATGGGGACATGTTTTGTGGGGCTAAAGTGGAGAAGGGAAGGGCCAGCTGAAGTGAAAAGGAAGAAGAAATGAGGTTACAGGTGGTGAACCTTACAAAATCAGGAATGGGAAAGTAAGAGAGCAGCAGAAAGGGTACAGCAAGAAAGAGGAAGGGAAGAAAAGAAGGAGTAGTGGATGGCATAGGATGGATAGCAGATAATAAGATAAGGAAGGAGAAATCAAAAATCACCCTGTGCAAGGATACCTGGAAAGTGAGCAGGAATGTGGGTCTGCAAAAGTGTTCCCCAGGGTTTGTGCTACCAGGCTCCCCTATGCCCCATTCACAGAGCCCCCACTACCAAAGCAGCAAACACATGTTCTCCTGTAGCAGCAAATGAGGCCACATATTGCCCAGCTGCATTCCAACAACAGTGGGGTTAATTTTTCATGCTATTTAATGAAAACTGTGTGCTGGGGAGAGGGGAGGAGTTGTGTAACAGTGTGATGGGTGGAAAGCCTCTGAACGTCACTGTGCCTGGTGGCCAAAGATGGGAGTGGGGCCTGGAGGCTCCCTCTCCTTGGCTTTGGGAGACAGCAGCTTCTGAGGGCATCAAATAATTAACTGAGTTGCAGAATTGCAGTATAAGATTCATGAAGTTGCTTCTCTGTTGGAAACCAAGAGTGTCAGCCTGGACCACTCTGTTCTTGGTGAGTCTTTAAAGCTAATCCAACTCATAAGGAAGATCTTCTTTGAAAAGAACTAGAGATTTATTTTGATAAAACTCTGAGTGAGTGACAAGTTCATGCAAAGAAACAAGATGAGATTTTAATTTTTCTTAAGTAGAAAAACATAAGTGGCTTGAGCAAGAGATATTTGCTTTCCAGCTATGCACCGAGGTTTTTATGTTGTTCAGGGCACAGAAAAGAGTTGTTCTACTCATACTGAATTCATATCTCTGCAATGTCACTGAGACAAATGGGATTATGGCTACTTGGCCACTTCTGCTAGAGAAAACTAAATCAAAATAATTTTAAAAGGAGGGCTGTTGCTTTTTGTAATCTTTCTGTAATGCCTGGAGATGATGGTTATTAAGTCATCCACCTATTCTTGTCTTAAGGAAATACATGCAAGATGGGAATATTATCAATATTTTAGGTCTTTCTACCAAACTAACCTTCACCATCCAGCTTTGTGCACATCTCTCACTGTTTATGTATTATGTATGTCTTTGTATTTGTTTAGTTTTATGTATTACATGTAACAATGAAACTCCTTATCTGGATGACAAGTCTTGTTACTGTATCCTAACCTTCCTCTTTCTCTCTTTATTCCAGGCTTCAGAGGTGGAAATTTGTTTCCTGACTCCTGGCTACTCAGCATCAATCACAGGAGGCTGCTGTGGGTGCTGCAGGGCTCCTTACATTAGCATGCTCACTGAGGAGTGGTATCTGTCAACAATTCTTACATAGCAATGAAACCTATGGAAAGGCTCACGGAGAAGTTTCCTTCTCTTGAATACAAACCTCTTCGGAGGAGGAAAGGACACCTCTCCTGAGAGACCTTCTGTCTCCTGGCCTCAGTGTTGGATTGCTCGCTCACCAGCACTGCATCAGGATTTCTGCGCTGTGGGATGCGATAGCATGCTAGTGGCAGCTGTGAGGGATGAGGAGAAGAAGCAGACATCTGCCCTGACATACACCGTTTCCTGCTTTTTTTCCTCCCTTGGTCTTTCCACGTGCAGTCACTCTGTAGCAGGCCAATTTTTCGACATATGTAAGTCACCCTGCTCTACTGAGGCTGCCCGCAGTAAAGCATGCAGCTCATGGGGAAATGTTTTTAAGTGAACTGGAGATAGGTAGCACAGCATGAACACGACTCTAGGTATGGGAACTCTTGGTCTTTCAAACAATGATGCTGAAAGAAGTCCTGCTGGAAAGCATCATGCTTGTCTATAATTATTTGCAAGATCAAAACCTGACCCTGTGCCAGAGGAAGAGCCCTGGGTTTTTTTAACAATTTGTGGCAAAAAGCTTCATCCTTTCTTCCACAGAAGTCTACAGAATCTGCTTACAGTGATTGCAAGTATTAAAGTTCATGTCTCATATTACATTTACTGTATAAGTTATGGAAAAAAACATGTGGATTTTAGATGAGCAGCCACAAGAATTTTTTCTTAAGTCCAACAGTTAAATCCAGTACAGACCAGAGTGATGACAAATTCTTTCTGAGGTTATGTTCTGTGATGTTCTGGGGTTCCCAACCCCAGACCTTTTCCTCCCTCTTTGATGTACTAGGCCTCCATCTGAACTACATCAAGGTAGGTTGCATGTCTGGGTTGCCTACCTCATCTCCCTAGGGACCTCAGGACAGACGGCCCCCTCCAAGCCCTCCCCCCACCTCCCCTCCCCCC
>NDXB01003109.1:32899-56461 GCA_002631895.1 Agapornis roseicollis
AAAAAAAAAAAAAAAAAAACAAAAACCCAAAAAAAAACCCAAAAAACCCCGAAAACATAAAACCCCTTGGCCTGAGTTCAGGCTCAAGAGTCTGTGAAACAGACTTTTTCCACACTATGACCTCAGTCTTAGGATTTCTCTTTTGCAAAATGTTAGTTATTTTTCTTGGCAGGTGTCCAGAACCCTGTATCTCTCTTTTCTCCCCCTCTGGCCCTCCTCTTCTCCCACCCACCCCAGGCATACACACACCTCTCCGCTTTCCATCACCGATGGATTCAGCCCCAGGGTGAGGCAACCCCCCGCCCTTTGGCTGATGAGACATGCTGATGGTGTGGGAAGAAAAATCAGCTTATGAGAGCCTGGAAGTATCGAATGCTCCAGATTGCCTTTCTCTTATTTTGGACCCATTTTACTTTGTTTCCCTGTTTAAAATCCCTTGGCGAAGCCGGCAGCCCTCCTCACCCAGCAGTGGTGGTGCCCCTGCCAAGCATCAACCCCAGTGGGTTTCAAGTTGCAGCGGCTTTCACCCAGGGTAGAGGATTTCCAAAACATGTTACCCCGGCAACCAGGAATTTTAGCCCAGCAAAAACACCACCACGCACATTGCAACTCCAACGTGCGAGACGCAGAGCTTCCATTTATCATTTTCTTAAGAGAAAAAGCACAGGTCAATGGTGTTTGCCTTCCTGGTGGCATTTCCGATGAAATACACTTCTTTCCAGGTATTCGTATCTCCTGATTTTCCTGGCACCCTCTCTTTAACCACTGTATTCAGAGCTAACATATAATACATTCAAAATTCCCAATTAGTCCCTTACAAACGACAAAGTCCAAGGAAAACAGTGCCTGAGAGAAAAATAATATGCTTTCAGTGCAATACAAGAAAACATTTCCTCAAGCATGACGATATTTAAGCCAGTTAAATTGGTCGGCTTTATTCTAAGTGATGTTAGATGAACACCAGTGTTACAGAAGCATTTTTGACTTGGTACAAAGTTAGAAATAATGCCCAACATTATAGTGAGTTTTCCAACCAGGCAAATGTTGCTGTTTTGAAGTGAGGGTTTCTCTTGTATTAAACCACTTTCCCCTTCAACTTTGGGCCAAGGATGGCATCAAAACAAAGGCAGCTTCCCAGGGCTAATTATTTTTGTCTCCAGTGTGCAGACTACAGGTGTATAATAAAGGTGAAGGTGCTAAACAAGAGGGCCTGGATCAAGGGGACTTTACACATAAAACTGCACTGAGCCCTGCAGTGATAAGGGTGGTTATCTCAAGCTATTGTCTGTATCTGGTAAAAGAGAGGGCTAGCATTTAAAAATAGGACAGCAAAGGCCCTATCTCACCCCATGAAAGTCAATCACAAAACTTCCCCAGACCTCACTGGTGCTTTTATTTAGCATTCATCTTCCCTTTTTCCAGTTGACATCTCAGATAAAGGCTGACTTGTACTCAACAGAAGCTAAATTTTGTACCAGGAAAACCACAGATGCAATTAAGGTCAGGTTGGGCTTCCAGGTATTTTCTTTCTAAACCAAAAAATAAGCCCATCTCATCTGCTTTCCTGGACATCAGGCTTTGAAATCTTTTTATATGATTTTATATGTTATTTAATTTTTTTTTACTTGTACCTTGTTCGACTGCCATGTATCTATAATTTTACATGGCAAAAACCCCAACTCCATTAATAATACAAATTCATTCTTCCTTCTCAGCTTTGCTGAACCTCCAGGGTAGAATCAGACAAGACCTGTGTGAACAAATGTCTTCCAAAAAAATATATCTTTATATCATCTGAAGAGAACAGATTAGTTAGTATCAACTTATAATAGCTCTTTGTGAACTATCAGCAACATTGTACACTGCACGTCCAAAAAATCTATGCTCAGAAAAGGTTAGGAATTGGCAGGCAAGGCTCACATCAGCATTGTGACAATAGTGCGGTGTCTCTGATGCACCCCACAGGTGAAATCACTTTGGTTTTGGAGTGGGAAGTTACAGTGGAATTGCACTTTTTAAAGGTCTATATATTTATTCCATAGAGAAACTCTCCATACAGGGACTGAGGGTAATTATGGAGGGGAGAGAGCAGTAAAAAGAACTTTTTCATGGGAATTTGAGAGCTGAAGAGTGTGTTTTAAAATTTAGCTGTTCCTGCAGGACTGGCTGAGCAGAGTGACAGTCTGGCAGTATTAGGGGTTAGCTCTGCAAGCTGAGGCTCAAGTAAACAGGTGGAATAGCGCAATGAAGCCAGCCTTCTTCTGCTGCCAGCAACTTGGTTCATAGATAAACACCAGACTTTCACTCCTACAGTTTTCAAGACCTCCATCGCTCTGAAAAACACTGCCTTCATTCATCATAGTAAGGTGTTTGGGTTTTTTTTATTTCTCTCTTTTTTTTTTTTTAGCATGGACTGCAAGACTTCTCTCTGAAACATCACAGACATACATTAAAAGCCGCTGATGCATTGGTGTTTTCAGAAACAACAGATCTCAAAAATTAACCTGAAGGATCTAATTTCATATTGTCTACCACCCCTTGGAAGTTGTGTTTCTTGACAGAAGAGGGTCGTCTGTGAAGACCACGTTGATATGCTCATGATGGTGCTCAATAAAGCCCATGGAGTTACTAAATCATCTGTCACCAAATCCAATGTGCTGCTGCAGATGTCTTTTCATCTAAAATGCCAACAACTGAAGATACGGGAGACTTGGAAGTTGCCCTGGTATCTTAGTCTGAAAGCTAACAGTGAATTACACCCCATAAAACTTTGGGCAGACTTTTTTTAAAACAAATATCCACAGCTGCATGGATTTCATCCTTTCCACTGTCCTCCAGACCCATCTGTTAGGTATTTTCTGATTCAATTGACTTAACCCATCATGGTCATTTTGGAAAACAAACAGAAAGATATAAAAAGTGTACCACTGGAGGTTTTTTCTTCCTCTGCAGCTTGCATGCTTTGCCCCTTCTGTGTTTGCCATCCCTCCCTCTAATTCAGCAAGGCAAAACCCAAATTCTTGTAATTTAAACTGAGTGACCCCTGTCCCAAGACTGAAACTCTGGGGGGAAGATGGGGCAGAAGCTGCCCATGCTCACCAGGTCTACTGGTGCTTGGGAGAGGCAGCAGCTCCTGCTCTCCCCTCCTCTCTACACCTGGCACTCCTCAGGACATTTACCATTTTCTACCCAAGTATGTCTTTAAAAGCTTAAACTACCACTCATTTCCTTTACTGTTCTGGGCAAATAATCCCTGGCCATTTTTACAGAACATTATATTTTTCAACACTTTATACAAGTATTAATGAGGTAGTCTTCATGGTGGTCTAATTATTATTTTAGATGGGGGAAAGCCAAGGCTAACTTTAAATAAGTTGCAGAAGGCCTTTCAGTGAAGTGAGGTGGGATTAAGGCTCCTCTTCCAACTCCGATGCTCAATCAGGTTGCAGTTGCTGCCTCAGAGACTTAAGGTCAAGACCACACATCAGCCAGATGTGAAAGGCCAAGCTCCCTGGGGGTTAAGACTTGGATGGTGAGTTGTCAGCATGCGCTTGAGCTGTCTCCTGTATTTGAGACTGATTCTCTCTGTTCTGTGGAGGCACCTTGTAACCCCACTGCTTCAGTTTTCCCATCTGTGGAAGGGGAAACCAGCAGGGGTTTCTGGCTATTGAGTAACTATCCGTGAGTCACTGAAGATTCAAGGGGCAAGACAGAAGTGAGGAAGAGAAAGCGAGAAACCAGATGGCAATACTCATGCCAATACAGGCAAGGACAACAGTGATGTTGATCTGAGTACCTATTTTGTATTTCCTTCCTCAAGGAGAATCAGGGTGATGAGAATGATGAGCAGCTGCTGGATGGGCAAGAGACTGTAGCAATAATGTCTGCAAATGGACAGCTTGGAAGCTGCTGAATTTAGTGCTGTTAATGAAGATCCCCCTGAGCAAACTGTTCTCCAAGCAATGCTGGGGACCAATGCAGGGAAGAAAACGAGCCAACATCTATTTCTGCCTGGCAAAAGCAAACACATAAACTGAGATTGCTGCAGTTCTCAGAGAGTGTTAGCAGAGGACAAAACTTGCATAACTGCCATAAATTATAAAAGCCTCCCTCAACCTTGGTTAATTCTCCTGTAAAAAGAGAGGGAAAAATCTGGAGCAGCTCAGCATGGGAGCAATTGTGGGATGGATAATAAAGAGACAGCACCAAGGTATCTAGTTGCCAGCCCTGATATCATTAAGTAAGTGCACTAGAAATGTTGGGGTAAATGCATAGCAGTGAATCATAGTCAGGCATGATTAACCTTGGGTACTCTGAACTGGAAATCATTTACAAACATAAAAGGTACTGAAGAACATCACAACAGGCCAGTACGTCAGAAGTCATCCCAAGAGCAGGAGTCTTGCTGAGCTCTTTGTGTATTTGTGTCATATTTTGTACGTGGGAGGGTGGAAGATTGCAGACCCCTAGCTCAAATATAAGTTTCCATGGCACTGCAAGGTCCTCTGAAACACATCCACATTCACTTTTCCTTGCACAGATGTTCTATAAAATTAAGTTTTAATTGCAGTGTTACTGAAAGGATCCAGTTTTGCCAAAGAAATACTAAAATTCTGTGTCTGAAAACATTAAAGAACCAAAGAGTACTCTTCCTTCATCCCTTCACCACTCCTTAATGAAGCCCACCAGACTTTAACTGGTAAAACCAAGGGGAGAAAGCATTTTAATGAAAATCAAGTTTTTCAAATAAAATCTATGAAAGTTTTCTGGTCATTGAAAATTGAACTTTTTATCACAAAACCAAAAGAACAAAACATTGCTGGATATTTCTGAATAGCCCTAAAAGTTCAGAAATGCTCAGTGAAGCTGTAACCACATGACCCATAGAGAGCTCTATATATATTGAGTACAACAAAACCCCCCTTCAAATCCAGAATTCTCATGACTTTAAAAGCAATCAATTACAAGGAACATGAATCTACTGCTGAAGACTCCAGACATCTTAACACCTTTGTATTGTTTGCACTTTTTATTGCAATACTTCAGTGCCAGCTCAGATGATTATTCTGCATGCTGAGACAGTGAAGGCCATAGGAATATCGTGCAAAAGGACTCTGCTCAGACTTCCTCCCCACTTTTGCATCATTCTCCATCTCCTACATTCATCTCAGTTATATCTAGCATTGTAATAACTGCCCTTATTTATCTGCCTCATTAGGATGTTACATCAATTAATGTTTATCATCTAATACATACCAGTTTCTTAATGCTTAATATTGTTATCAGTAGAGAGCTATGTCATACTGAGTGTAACCAGGGAGTTAATGCATACAGGAAAAAAACCCTTATGCATAATGCAATCCAGAATGATCCATTTACTGTATCCAAACCCCTCTGAATAGACCACCACACATCCTGCACTCTAGGTTTTTATACTCTCAGAGGTTATGGGTAGCACATTTGGCCCCCAGGGCTCCAGGTCACAGGGTTCTGTCTGGTTCTGAGGATACTGAGCCCAAAGGACAAGGCAGGAAGAATGTCTTGAGAGGAGACTTCATGTAAATGCTTAGTCCACAAATGCCTCACTGCCTGATTCAGGAGGGTAATCAACCTGTCCTTTGAAGCTGCATAAATAATGTTTGCATGGAGGTAGTAAATCTGCACCAGGGATGAATTAACTGCCATTGAGTCATATACGCTTGGCTTGGGTGTGCGGATTGTAACATGCCTGAGGAAAATAAAAAAGACATTTGCAAGAAAGGAGCATTAGTTTGCTCCTCCCTGTCTTTTCCGTTATCTTTATCTAGGCAAACGGACTTGCTTTGTGGACTTTTTGTTGCTGTTTGTTCCATTTTCACAAGGAAACACTGATTCACAGTAAAACCAATCCACGGTTTCTTCTGGTCAGGTCCGAACATGCCACCTCTCCTCCAACAATGTCCCCACTTTTTAGCACCCCTGCCAGGGGATGCCAATCAGACTCCTTCACCACTCTCAAGGGAGCAACATCTCACAAGAGGGTGCAGTGTTTTTACCTATGGGGTCCCCTGGCATTGTTTGTGCCCCCTCACATACCTGACTCTTTCACAACCCCACTGGCTCCTTGCTGCTATGTCCCCAAAAGAACAGAAACTGTCTGTATTCATGACTGCCTGAGTACCAGGAACAAAAGACTGTTCTTGAAGAAGGTGGAAAAGAGAAGAAACACAGGGAAAGACAACAGAAGGTAGCAAAAAGCGAACTGGGATATCAGTGGGATAACACACCAACATGAGTTAGTTGACTTCACTGTAACACTCAGGTAGCCAGCCGTCTATTCAACAACACATATGTTTTAGCTTACTAACAGCTTTTGCTTCTATTAGTCTCCCTTCTTTCTCATTTGCTGTGTTTGATCTCTGGCTTTCTCTTCCACTGCTCTCAGTTTTTTATCTCTTTCTGAAGATATGGCATTTGCAGTTCCTTTTCCTCCTTCTTAGATGTATCCCTCTCATTTTCTTCCTCCTCTTTTGGCACAGCACTTGCTGGTTCCCTTTCTTTCCTCTTCTCTCTTTCTTCCCTCCCTTTCCACACAATTTTTCTAACTCTAGGGGCTTCTGCTTCTTGAATGCAGTCGTAACCAGTCTTGTTTAAAATTTGCTCTGGGAACAAATATATACTGTACAGTAGCATATAGTAACAATTTATAGATAAGCTTTATGAATATGCTATATCTACTAGGCAGCACAGTTTCAGAAGACCTCTTGTTAGGCAAAGAACTTTTCACACCTAACCAGATTCTGAAGTCTGCTGTATCTAATACAGCATGTGACATGACACACTCAAACCATAAACATATAGGGGTGTATCCAAAGGAGGAGAAGAAAAGAAAGGAAAGAACTTCCCTCATCAATAAAATACTATTCAACTAGAGAAAAACACTTTGTAGGGTAGCTTATGTTTTACATATTGCTAAGTATTGGCAAAAATAAATGTGTTCATTTCTCCCAAATACCTCCAGATGGCATTAAAACCCTTCTTCTTTTGGTCTTTATTGCAATATTATTTTTAAAAATGATAATTATTGGAATCATTCTATTAACCATTCTCAGCAATCATACTATCAGAAGGCATAAGGCTGCTAATGCTTAATTCATTTAATAAGTTTGGCTAAATATGCTCACATACTGTAATTACATTCCACAACACAATCTGCAGGACAAGCCATTTCTTATACCATGTCAAATCTTTTTCTAGATTCATTTCCAGAAGATTTTTAATGTGTATTTGCAGCAGAAATCAAAACATCCCACAATAAATCACTGTTATTATACCTCCTTCTGTGACTACTTTTGGCCATGTAACAAATGGTGACATCTTGCGAGATTTACTTGATATAATGCTCTGAATTTAAATAGCAGGAATCAGAAAACATAAATTATAGGCAAGATGCACTCTAAAATTCACATGACTGACTGTTACAGGAATTTCCCTCCCTCAAATGGGATTAAAAAGGTGAATGGTTTTGCAGGAATTCATAATGCTCCTGCCTGGTAGTTATTAAAGGAATTCACTTATCTAGCTCAGTTTGGGAGAATGATGCTTTTTCCTTTTTTTTTTTCAGCTTGCAGCCCATCTGTTTCATAGACTGGTTTATGTTGGCAAAACAATTCAGTCCTTTGTATACTAGAGTTAAAAATGGTAAAAGCTTCTATTGTTGCACTAGAGTGAAGGTGAACACTGACATATTACAAGTGCCTGTTCCTATCTATTTCTCTACTTCTTTTGTTAATTCAAAAACATCAACAAAATCGTGAGAGACCAGAGATAACTGTAATTGGATTTCAAGTAATTCAGAGGTGAAGCTGCAGACTGCAGTCTTTTAAAATTACATCAGTACATCAAAGGCATATGTGACACGATGTTTTTTAGCAAGTGTGACAAACTCCAGCAGCATTAAGGTAATGTTGAAGTCAGATTGTAAAGGCCAGCCTCACACACCCACAAAAACAATCTCATCTCTATTCAGTGTGATATGGAGCCATTTCACTTGCAAAGATCTCTGACTTACTATCATGCAGTAGTTCTAGGAATAATTAATGTGTACTCATTATCTAAAAAGACATTTTAAGAAAATCATCAGTGAAAGAGCTTTATTTTAATGAAAACAAACAAATTCCATTTTGCCCAACAAATATGATAAAAACACAGCTGCCTTCTCCAATCTTAAACACAAAAGTGACTTACGATGTATGGGTTGCGCTTTTCTCTGGACTCTTTGGCTCTACATCACTTTTCCCTTTGAAAGAGAAGAAGAAAATGACATCAGAAATGGGTCAATATGGAAACTGCTCAGATGTGACACATCTTCCAACCCTAACTATTCTATGATTCTATGATCAATGCTTTATTCGTTGCTAACACTGACCACTCTTGCCACACATGCAGACTGAGGCTGAGGCAATCACAGGGCTGCAGGGGCACTGCTAGAGCATTTTCAAGCAGGGAGCCAACCCTGACTTGACTTTTCTTGTCACTGCCACAGGTACTTTGGAAATGTCAGGCAAGGAAACTCCACAAGAGCAACTGCTTAGAGTACACACGGTTTAACCAGGGACAGCAGACCCTGGAGCAATGGAAAAGATTTCTCTAGGGCCCTGCAGCTCTGCTATCGAGTGTACCACATCCAGCATGCACAGTCCTCTAAAACCCTGCTCCAGGAACAGTAATTATTTCATACAAGGCAAAACAGCATCAGCAGGAGCTAGTAAGGCATTGATTAGGACGCAATTCTGCCAATGTATGTTTTTATTCACATTCATTTTAACAAATTGAGGATCTGATCTTCAGCTCCTGTAAGTGGAGGCTGAGGAAGCCCTCTTTGCCATATTTTGGCTTAAGCACTCAACCTTCAGGAGAAGTCAGGTACCCAAATGAGAAGAGTCAGAGGCCCAAGGAATGCCTCTTCACATTTCCTTGTGACTCACATGGGTCCCAGAATAGCATGTTGGCTTGTGATGGTTTCCTTCTTGGATCCAAACCCATATATCTCCCCAACACAACTTAGCCATGTAGCAAAGACACTGGGAGAGCAGGCTGCTAGCTAATGAGATGGTACTGCTTCTGCTAAATCAAGTCAAGTCCTTCTCCCTCTTACTTCCTCCCCCTCAGAAATGTAAGGCTTATGCTATTTGCTGTAATTACTGCTTTTTGAGTAACCAGTGCCCTTCAGTGCAAGGTTTTTGTTTAGCTCTAGCATGGATGTATAGGATATGCCAGTCCATTTCAATCACCTTGAACTTGAATTCTAGAGCTAGTGACTGTGCAGCTGCTGCTCCCCTTGTGTGTCACTGGATGCTAATAGCTGTCTACACATGAGTTTATGCTGCCTGGCAGACAAGGAGGCACAGAGGTTGAGTGTGACTGGTTTACTGATGGATGCGTTTTTCTCCATTACTTTTTAATGAGCTTTGCTAAACCAAAATCCACCTGTGCCTTCTGAAAAAAAAATGAGTAGTGTTTATATTTGTCAGCCTGTTTTAGTATTATCTGATTTTCTTCTCATTGACTTGAGTTGAATGGGTTTTGGGTCAGCCCCCAACCTATTCCAAGCACACAAATATTATGTAAAGTCCATTTGTTGCTGATGAAGTCTTCATCCTCAGTTTCCACACAGCATTGGGGTGCCAGCAACTGATGTAAGAGGCACCTTTGGAAAACTTGCTGTTGCTTTCAAAAGAGGCAGGGGTTTGCTACCAATGTCATTCTACTGCTGTACAGAAGCAAGCTGAAGAACTTACTCTAGACAATGACCTTCTGTAAATGGGTGTGTTATAGATGAGGTTCTGGGTACTGCAAACACCTTGGCATGGTGCTTTTACATCTCATCCTCCTCTCTGGAAGGGCCTCTGGAAAGCACCCAACTTAGGTGCCTAAGCATTGGTGAACAGGATGGAGTAAGCTCTGGATGACTTCAAAAACGCTGATGCCTCTCTGTGGACCTCTAGGGAAGTTAATCACTTACTGTAGTAGGGTGGCCAAAGGCGCGTAAATTTAAGCACAAGTGTGACATCCACACGGGGCAGAATACATAATTTCTACGTCACTTTGCACTGTTAGCAGAGACCTCAGAAAGAATATCCATATGAATTTGCTGGCTGGAAAGCTGTTGCTACAGTATGCGTTAGTCAGCCTTAGGGTGCCTGGAGCCCTGGAGCTCATCTGCATTATGGTAATTTGGAACAAGAAACCAACAGTAACAGTTGGCATATATTCAAAGATTTTCTGTTTGCAACTTAGGCTTTTTATACGTGATGAATTATTACCATGAACACTGGTTTGTTTGAGTGTGAGAGGGAATATGGATTCCTGAGAGCTTTGCCAGCAGAGTTCACATCAGTTCTACTTTCAGCAATGTATGTTAATGCAGCAACAAGGGAAACAGCATAAGTACTGTGAGGAGAAAAGAGAATCTCTGTGATTTAGCCAAACTGGATATTAATGAATTACCCTACAGTAAGCATTTGCAGCTGCTTTTATGCTAATCATCACTTAACATACTTCTGTGTGGAGAGAGAGGACGAAGCCTGTACAGATGGTAAAAATGCAGCAGTCTGGCCTATCAGAGTAGAAAATCTGGCCATTAATGCTTTATCAGTTCTTACCAACTTTGTTCTCACTTGACTGAATTACAGAAATTCTTAAAATGTGTACAGACGAAGCATAGCTGAATGTCACAGATACACTACAGATAAGACTTTTGGATAAGCTTATGTAAAAGGGAACTACCTGTCAGAACAACTTGTATTTTTCACATTCATTCTTGGCCAGATTGGGATTTGCTTTCCATATTCCATGTAATCTGCCAAATGCATGCAGGTACCATTGTGGGAGGCTGGCATTTGCCAAATTGCTAAATCCTTTCTAGCTCTGGCTTCTTCTTGGGGGCAAACTGGTGTCATCCTTTGGTTTTTTTCAGTCTTTTGGGAATTGACAAACAGTATGATGCCCACCTCATAATGGGACTGCTCTTAGCACACTTTATTTCATGTGCTAAGCACTGTGTATGTCTCTTGAAACGTGTGCGTGTTGGTGTGTGTTGGTGTGTGCGTGCATACGCACGCCTCCAGAAACATACGGTAGAAACAATCAGTCCTCAGATCCTTAGCTGGGAGTTCTTTGCTAGTTTCTATCTCACCTCACACAGCTCCCTTTCTAATCTTTTTAGATACAACCAGAGGAAACGTGTCCAGGTTTCTTTCTATCCAAAGTAAATTTCAAATGAACTTCTGTGGGATTTCCTCACTGAATAGTGGGTGGCCAGAGAAGGAGCTCTCTCCTCTGAGCTGGAATTTGGGTGAATCACTCAACGTAAGCAGGCCAAGTTTCCCTTTCTGGGTGACAGGGATAAATAATATTTATTGTGACAAAGCAGTATAACTTCAGCTGTTACGGGTCTGATTTCTTTGTGGGGGAAGGATGAGAGAGAAATGCAAATGTTACCCATGAGAAAAACCATGTTTCCAGCTGGAGTAAAACCACTGTAAATGACAGGCTCTAGAGCCGCCCCAAAGAACGCATTGTACAATAGGAAATAACAGCTAGCTAAACTAGCAAATTGGGTGCGTTTGGATCATGCAGTACATAGACCACTAGATTTATTTTCCACATAGAGTCATTTTCTAGCAATTCTCACACCCTGTATTGGGTTTATGTGGCAAGGTTTTAGTAGCAGGCAGAAGGGGCTATAGGGGTGCCCCTATTGACAGTTGTGAGAAGCTGCCAGAAGCTTCACCTATGTCTGATACAGCCAATGCCACATGGCTCCAGGATGGATCCGCTGCTGGCCAAGGCACCTCTGGGATAACACATTTAATAACCAACAAAACCCAAGAACCACCCCAGCAAACTGCAGTTGGGGAGAGGAGTGAGAAGTTGTGAGAGAAACAGCACTGCAAACACCAGGTCAGTGCAGAAGGAGTGCACCAGGAAGTGCTCCAGGCACCAGAGCAGAGATTCCTCAGCAGCCCATGGTGCAGCCCATGGTGAGGCAGGCTGTGCCCCTGCAGCCCATGGTGAGGCAGGCTGTGCCCCTGCAGCCCATGGTGAGGCAGGCTGTGCCCCTGCAGCCCATGAGAGTCCATGGTGAGGACGTATCTATCCTTCTGCAGCTCATGGAGGACTCCATGCTGGAGCAGGGGGATGCTTGAAGGAGGTTGCTATCCATGGGAAGCCTGTGCTGGAGCAGGCTCCTGAAAGGATGGGTGGCCCCATGGAGAGAGGAGCCCACACTGGAGCAGGTTGGCTGGCAGGGTTGGTGGCCCTGTAGAAGGGACTCACGTTGGAGCAGTCTGTTCCTGAAGGACTGCACCCATGGGAAGGACCCATGCTGGAGCAGGGGGAGAGTGTGAGGAGTCCTCCCCTAAGGAGGAAGGAGCGGCAGAGACAATGTATGATGAACTGGCCACAAACCCAATTCCCCATACTCCTGCACTGCTGGGTGGGAGAAGGTAAAGCATTTGGGAGTGAAGTTGTGCCTGAAAAGATGAGAGGGATGAGGAGAAGATGTTTATGAATTGTTTTTGTTTTCTCATTAGCCTACCCTGATTTGATTGGCAGTAAATTAAACTAATTTCCCCAAGTCAAGCCTGTTTTGACAGTGACAGTAATTGGTGAGTGGTCTCTTCCTGTCCTTATCTTGACCCATGAGCCTTTCATTTTTTTTTCTCTCCCATGTCCAGTTGAGAAGGGGAGTGATAGAGCTTTGCTGGGCATCTGAAATCCAGCCAGGGACAACCCACCACTTCTAAGTTAAGGTCTATGTCTCATTCTAACTGTGCCTTATTCAATTCTTACTCCAGCTCCTCTATCTGAATCCTCATGGATGCTGGTCTCAGAAGTAGTCAAATTCCCTCTTCAACATTAGAAGTGTCTGGTGTCTGCCAGCAACCTTAACTTTTGCCACCAATGAAGAAGACATTTCTGCATGGGTTCAGCTGTCCTTTGGTTTGGTTGCCATCCCCCAGGCAGTACCAAATGCAGCTCCAGCCCAGCTGCAAATATATACTGATTTTGCTGAGCAGGATGCATGAGAAGTCAAGAAGAAAGTGGAGGTACTGCGGTGTGGTAAGGCAGATGGGTGATTTAGAAGTAAGCTGAGGCTGGAGACAACTTGAGTAAGGACTGGAGGAAAACTGTAAGAAGGTAGGACTGATTTCCTAACCCACAGGAAAGCAGGTTTCATTAGAGCTGCAGAATAACCTATCACATTCAAGGGTTGAAAGAAGGATATACTTAGAATGAAACTAAGACCAAAGCTGGCCAAACACTGTGGTGTCTGATGTCATCACAAAGCCCTCAGCTCAGCTGGTGTGTTGGTCATGCTTGTGACTCTGCGTGTGTTTGCATAGCCCTCTCTATTATGGCCCTTTTGTGCTTCCTTCTCTCATTACTGTATTCATTATTTCCTGACAGAACTCACCCCTTTGCCTTTTTATTATTTCCTTAGTGCTGGACTCACAGCAATATCAAACTGATGCCAGCAATTAAGTGACACCACTGCATGTTTCTTCACAACATTGTCTTCTGCATGCTGACCTTTCCCCAGCAAAGAGCCACACCATTTTAATAGCCTACATCTCCTAGCCTTGTCTCTCTGGATGTCTTCTCCCTCATGCAGTGGGTGACCACCCATTTTCAAAGCCCTACCTACCAGCTCAGGGCATTTTTCATCTTCAGTCACAGCCCTGTAATTTGCAAACCAGGCTGTGTGCTGTCTGCCAGGTCAGGAAGATAGCAAAATAGTTCTTTTGGTTGAGATGATTTTGTTTTGAAAGCAGGGTAGGATCATGTATTTTTAATATGCACGACAACATTAACAACAGTCAGAGGTGTCAGGGGAGAGGATTAATATTATGTTTAGCAGAACAATTCTATCTTTCAATACAGCTACTAAGTTTTTTACCATAACTACATGTAACTAAAGGGCTGCTGATCTGCACCATGATTTGTAGATTGGAGGCCATTGAAAAGCGCCAACCAGAAGCCACACAAGCACAAATCATTTCCCTGCCCACAGTGCTAGCCGAAAAGACCTATGGCCACGTGGTCTTTGAGACATCATCCGGTGTTAGTCTGGCAGGATTTATGTCACTATTACTGTGCAATAGGCACAAAGTATACCATTTTCTATGAAAGAAATATGGTAACAAGTCTTCTTGCAGAATTCTATGGCAGTCTGGATCTGCCCATGCAACTAGGTCAGCTCTTCTCTGGCTGTCTAAAAAAAGCCACTCTTTTGGCCTTTCAGTCTTTCTCATCTATATAATGAAATGGTGATGAAGAAATGAATCCTTTTTGTTCTTCCCAGTCCACCAGAAGACCTGACATTTTGATGGTCACTCTTCAGTTCAGTTCTCCACATTTGGCCATACCTGAGTAAAGCCTGCTGAGTCTCTACACTGTCCCAGTCTGCTATTGGTTCCTTACCCAACCAGCCACTTGCACTTTATAGCTCTTGCTATACCCTTCACCCAAAGCAGCCAGAAAATGAGTTGGTACTTACTTGTATTGCTGTGTCCTGTAGATCCCTGTTGTGACTCCTATGGTAATAATAGAAAAAAAAGTATGGTGTGTTATTTTTAAAGCAATTTTTAGCTGCAATACTTGCTTGAACATAACCTTAACAATACAAACAACACTGTTAATTGTTCATTCAGTTTCAATGTAATTTTCAATTACAAGAATAAAAACAATATTTCTTTGAAAATTCATTAATTCTATGGCTTGTAAACTTATTTCACAACAACCCTTTAATGGTGCAATTCCTTGTATAGCTATTACAACTCTCCTGCTTACTATTCGTTTATTGATCAGTCAAAACTAGTCTATTATCTTCCACAAGTTTAGATGAGAAGGGAGAGGGAAGACCAATATTGTTTCATGGACCATTGGATTCCTGAGGTAGTAGCACAGCTGGTCTTTCTTCTTCACATGTTGATATTGACAGCACTGGAGAATGGAAATACAGACTTCAGTTCTGGGTCCCCGAGATTACAAGGTCAACGTTGTATCACAAGCACAATATCTATGACTATGGTGCAACAAATCAAACCATTTTTTCCTCACACACAAATGTTCACATATTTTACTCACAGCATTTGTATTCATAAAAATATAAAAGAAGTTTATAAATAGAAGGGAAATACAAATGGAATCTGTAACAAAAATCTGTTTAAATTAAGAAAAAAACCCCCACTGCTATGGATGACAGCAGGGAAGGTATCCCGTACGTAACTCTGCTTCTGAATAACCCAGACACACAGGAATAGAACCTCGTATGTGTGCTGCAATTACAACTGCAGTAGAATCTGCTTGGAGAGGCCAGGCACCCACAGCAACACAAACAGTCATTTTCAGTGATGAATCAGGCACTGGACCAGATCCCTGGTCCACAGAGGCTGAGTGATGAGCCAAAAGCACAGCTCACCAGGAGAGGAACTGCAAGTCCCCAGAGACCTCAAGAATGCTCTTGCTTGCCTGAGCTGAGATTTTGCTGCTGAATCACTCAGAAGCATGTCACAGAGGTTTGGGACCCCAAGAGTAACTTTGCAGCTCTAAATGGAAGTTGGCTGACCACAGGCACTGGGGGTGTTAAGGACTTGTTTAGCCAAATCCCCTCAATCTGCACCATTTGCTCTGAAGTCAAAGCTCTCCAGACTGCATAGCTTTTATCTGTAATTTTTATGCTATAATACACATCTGCAATTCACTGCCATCTTGTGCACCTGAAATGCGAGACATCAAATTTTTGGTCAAGCCCTAGGAATTTCTATCTTCAACTGGAGTATGAAAAGATCTGTACCGTGTTTCATACGCCAATAATAATTTGTCAATAATTTGAAATTCTCTTACTTCTGACAAATTGCCTCAGTATTTTGTGAATGCTGCTGATGAAGGGATATTAAAGTCTGTTTTTTCCTGGTGACTGAATATAATCTGAAGAAGTCAGGATAAGCTTGCAGTGGTGATGCAGTGACACGTACACTTGAATTTAAATGCTATTCTAGTAGCCAATCATGCTGCCAATGAAAGTAGGCTATTAGAGCATGTTCAGTCTCCAGAATAGTGAATTTATGTGCCTAGAGAAGTTTTGGGGAATACAATCATTTTGATGGAAATACCCTCGGGTTTGTAAATGTGTTTGAAACTGCTAAACAAGGATCTTGCTCACTCTTTTACATTTTCATCAACCTCAGGAAGCATGCACCCTCCCCTTTAACTGCCTAGCACAGTGTCTTACCTCTGGCATTGACTGCGTATTCTCAAATCTGACAACAGCAAAGCATATGAGCTTTTTCTCTTTTCATTTTAACAGATTCTTTAAGATAAGTGTCTTGATTCTCAACATATTATTCTTAATAGCAAAGGCTAATACAGAAATATCACAGTAAATAGAGAATGCTCCCACTGAGGTAGGAAAAAGTACGACCTAAAGTAACTTAAAAAACAAAGGAGAAGTCTTCACTTCTGGAGATTATTGTCTATTGTATTTGTTCCAGCTTGTTAAAATCAGTAAGAAAGGAAAAAGTAAATGAATTGAGCACATAAAGAATAACATCACTATGATAACTTTTCTTCAGCTGAGAATAATCACCCAATAGCTTTGTGACAAGACACCAGTTCTCCTAGAGAGGATAAATTAGTTCTCAAATAACAAAATGATGGCTGATCCCATAATATCACATACACATAACTAGAGATCAAACACCTGATCAAACTTTCAAGACATGAAATTACAGTAAAAATGAAGACAGAGGGAAAAGCAGGCAGCAGCATTAAAATATTTTTTCCTGCATAATGGTTGAGAATTAATGCCTGCACATGAAAGCTCATTCACACAAGCATCATGTGACCTCTTATTTATCAAATTTAATTATTCATTTAAAGTTTATTTATTAAGATGTTTTTAATAAAATTACATTAAAAAATGCCTGATCATTTGTAAGTAACAAAGTATGACAGAGATTGGAGAAAGGAAAGCACACACAGCTTGTCACATCACACACTGATTCAATTATCCTTAAGCTTTGAAACACAAGAAATAAAGAGACTGCCATTGCCCCTTCCCACTAAATTCAAGAGCACAAATTAATTCCACAGAGAAAGAAAATGTAACTTTATGCCCTCTATCACACAAAGGACAGTTCCCTAAATGCACAGGGAAACCTACTGCGTACTGCCTACTGTGTACTGTGTCAAACCTGACACAGACTTTCCTTCCATTCTTGTGCACTAATGCAGATCTCCCATGTTAATGAGGTCTGATTTCATATACAGGTACAGCATATGCATATCCACCTCATCCACCAAGCATATACTTATTTAGATGAACATATCCACACATGCAGTTTCAAATATGCAGTTCTGTTCTATTTATGAAATATAAACCTAAGTTATTTAGCTTTTATTACTAGACTGATTTCAAAACCAGTATAGCTGCAGTTGCTGTGGCCTTTGCAACTTTAATAGCCTAATTAATAAATTTCAAGTTTCAAGCTGTCAGATCACTAATTACTTGAGTTGCGGGTTAAAAGCAGTGTGGCATGTATGGGAACTAATGATGCTGACAATCAGTTTTCATAAACAGAAAAGTAAGGATGATTTGCATCCTTGCAACAGAGCAGGAGTCTTACAAGCCGCTCTCTTTCTTGTTTCCAAAATGATGAGTATCTTTACACTTGGAAACTGACTTCTCTTAAAAAGTATTGCAGCCTACTTGCTTCCCTGGCTGGAAGAGTCATTGCAAATGAACTGAACTGATCTCTCAACACTGAAATTGAATTCACAGTACCATGCATCGCTTGGAACTAAGAGATGAAGTAGATGCCCTGAATTTAGCCTTTTAGCCTCTTTGCTGTCCTTGGCCACTGCTTAACTGACAGGCCCATTTATCAGAATAATGTGTGATCCACAACAGTTTGGTGTAGTCCTTAGGTTTTAACAAGGTGGGACAGCTACATAGCTTACCTGTGGGTGAGCTTTCTAAGAGTTATGGAGACATTCCCTATGAGACCCAATAACGATTTTACACCACACTTTGTGAAAAGCAATTTGTACCTTATGAATGTTTCAGAAACATTTGAAAAACTAGGAAACCAGTCTTTGCATTTTGGAGCTTAAAAGCAGATGCTTTCTAATGTCTGCAATTGTACAGATTCAGACTAAGCCACAGAGGCAGCTCTTAACTATTCTAAAATAGTTTAAAATAGAGGTCCTGTTTAAAATTAACATGGTCTATGGCCAGCAATGCAGGATTGTTTCCAGAACACTGGTGAGTTCTGTTAGGTACTTCTTCCTCATTTCACACAAAGCACTCTAATTTCTGACCATATAGACCACCCAGGCCACAATAGAGTTGTGATGTTATTTTATGCACAAAAATATGCTCGTATATTATACGATGAAATCTTGTCTGTCCTAAACTTAAATAAAATGGTAAATCTACTCTGGCAAGAGAAAAGGAAACCACCTAGAAAAGGCTCTTTAAAAATGCATGGTGGAGATCTGAAATGGCCCTGCAGTTGAAACTATTAACATATTTCCCAGACAGATGGATGAACAGGCAGAGAGGAGATGAGAAAGTCAATATCAACCGTTATCCACATATCTTTGCTCTATGGTCTGTGGTTCTCCTATTCCTATATTTATCACAATACATTTCATTGAGGGGAAGTACATTCATGATGGCCAAAAATATAGGTACACACCTTGACCATGCACATCTGCACTCACTCCATGTAAACACATCGTGTGGTGATTATTATGGCAGAAATGGCAAAGTTGCAAGCACTCATATCTGAGTACTTCACTTTACTGTAAACTGCTGATCCATCTATCTATCTCCTACCAGACTTACTCTAACGTAACAAGCCTCTAGCCCACCTACCACCTTTAATCAGCTGTCTGCCTTTAGTGAGCAAATAGACAGTGAGTTATTTCCTTCTTTTTCTTTCATAACATGCCAGAGATGTTTTGGTTTACACCCCTGGTATTTCAAAATCATGACACCCTCATCCACAGAAAAGCTGTTTCAGTGTAGGCAAATCTTGACGGTTTCTTGGCTTCGTGGTTGTAATTATTCCCTGCACTAAATTTTGTAGAATGGACTTAAAAGTTACCAAAGGAGCTTGCTTTAACAGGAGAAAGGCTACAAACAGCATCAATATCTTATTTCAAGCTTCAACTTATGAACTATATGAAATAAATGAAATATAGTGGAGCTTGCGGTATACAAACAGTATATGGTGATACAATGTGAAATTCTTATTGGCTCTTACATGGGATAGCTGATTCCATTCTCTCCTGACTCACCAAGTATAAATACTGTAGTTTCCTCAAGCTCGTGCCGATGAGCTTTACCATGACATGCTGCATCCTCCCTGGGGTACACATACAGCAGTGTAGCTGGTTTCAAGGGACCACCAGCAGGACCTTGGTCCATTGTGGAACCAAATACTCCCCTGGAAAATACTTCTGTGGCCCTTCTGGGCATCATGGCACTGGGCTGCCTGCCTCTGTAGCAATGCTGCCCTTGAAGACAGGTTGGTGGCAAAGAATGTATGTCCACTCCTCAGCCTCTGACTGCAGAGGCCAGTGTATTAGTAAAGCCCACCTCAGACCTCAGTGGTTTCAACAAAAATCTTGGCTAGTGAAGCCATAAAAAGCAGGAGCAATGTACACAAGCAGGAGCTTTTTAACCTGCAGCAGCTGTATGCACCCTGAGGTATATCAGTCAGGAGCTTCAGCAGATGCCTGCAGAAGGCACCACATCTGGACACCTCACTAGAGACACATGTGTCTTTGCCTTGCAGTGAGGAATCTGTGACCCACACACCAGCATCAGTGCTGCTGCCAGAAGATGTGCAAACGAGATCGTGTAGCTCTGCAGAGGCTGTAAGTAGTGAAAAGGAGGGGATACTGGCACACACATGGCAAACATATGGAGAAGGTCAATCAGCACAGTATCTAGCTCAGACCAGGGACCCTGCATGCTTAGTCAGGGCTCATTTAGGGCATATTTTGAGGGGCAGGAGGCATGGTTCTACGTAATGTGGCATGGCTTACCTTGTTTGGGAAGGAAAATTTGCTTTGTTCTGCCTTTCCTGGTGTGTGAATAGCTGACAGTGGAGCAGGCCATGAATGGGTCATCTCCTGAAAAACAATATCGTACAGCAAAATGTGTTTAGAAAGTCAATGGAATGGAAGACAATGATAGTGTATCAGCAGCAAGAGTGCCTGGGTAGTGGAATATTTAAGTTACTGCAGCATCTAGGAGGTGCCCAGTTTACATATAATCTAGACAATACATGAGCTACATTGATTTTTCTCACAGACTGTTGCGAGCAGTTCTTAAGCACCATTTCGTTTTCCTGAATAGTTAATGCATCATAAGTGCGAGATGTTTGATTTCTCTGGCAATCTACAACCATATTTTAATCATGCAATGTATTCTGGATGGTGAAACTAACAGAAGAAAATTTTTCTATAGTATGGGAAAAGAAATTCAGTTTGTGATCAAGTAATGAGTTACGCGCTATGGACTAATCACAAAATAGATTTCATAGACAAGGTCAGAATGATAAACACTTACTCAAAGGTTAATTCCTAAAATTGCCTTTATCACCGTAAAGGAGTTGAATGAGTTCCTAGCTGTAATGTGTCTGTGCCCTGCAGGACACCCTCCCTGTATTGTTTAGAAGGACATTTTTTAATAGCTAAGAGACATATGTAGTTTGACCTCACTTATATGCAGTCATCCTTGAAACAGTTCAGGTAGCAGGTAGGCACATGCTCAGTACTGTTATAATTCAAGCCTGAATGAATTGGTCTCCAAAGCTAGGCTGCATTTGGGAAGGTGTTAAATAAAACCCCTCAGACAAGAAGTTTGTTAAGAGGGAGTCTTCATATTCCTCTCTAGTGCAGGCTGTTAAAGGATGGACATGGTTTTTGGCACATTCAGCACCAACAGCCATAATATTTGGTACACAGTAACTTAACACAATTAATATGAGAAGCAGTGTGGAGCTTGACAACCCTGAAGAGTCAAGAGTTGAAGAGAAAATAACATCCTGCCCAACCAGGGGACTTGCTGACTCTATCAAGAGTTTGCCTGGCAGATGCTTTGCTGGAGTTTGATACATTAGCTGACTGTGGAATTGTTTCTCAGTGATATTCCAAGAAGTTGTGTTGAGATCCATGATCAGTCCCAAAATAATACTGGAGTTATATTTCCATGACTCATTCATTGCTTGAAAAAAGGTGCAGGTGAGTCTCTTGACCATCCTTCATAAGTGCTGATGGAAATGCTTCCTGACCCAGCACATACTGTGCTGGGACATTTTTTTACATACAGGAGAGTCTCTGGCTGTTCTGCCAGAGAAAGAAAGGATCATCTGCCAATGAAAGGATCAGCCCTTTCAACACAGTTTATTAGTAATAAATGTCACCTTTAAAGCATTCTTGATAAACATTTTATTTCCTAATAAAAACTGCATTCTTTTATTTTATTTGAGGCTAAAAAGTTACATGATTTATTATACATCTCTAATCTATGTGCATGCCTCTAATCAGAGCATCATCTGGTTTGCAGTTTCAGTATCAGAATTGCTTTGCTTTTCAGTTCTTTGAGGCAGATTGTTCATCTTATGACTTCCTTATCTGATAAGTGCCAGCAATAGCAGTATACAGCAATTTTTAATATAGAGTAAGTTTTTTAGACTCAGGCAACAAAAAGCACAGGCAATCAGATTGCTTTTTGCTTCAAGTACCTGGCACACATGCTATTGTTTTTCAAAAGATTCAGGAATTAAGTATTAAGAAATATTCCATCAGTAAAGGGTTATGACAATAAATTGATGAAAAGGAGATCTGCAATGTGGACATTTAATCCTAAAACTGTGATCTAAAAAAGTATTGCTTTATCACCTGCTTTACTCCGCTTTTCCCTTACAGGACGATTTGCTTACTTTCTAGAAAATGGGATGTCGTTGCACATGTAGCATTTAGGTGTTTCCACTGGTAAAACCCCACTCTCACACAAAGTGTTTTTCCCTACGAATTTTGGTGCTGAACCCAAAAGTGTACATGGGAATGAGCTACGTGTCCCTTTCTTCTGAAGGGCAATGCTTTACATGTTATCCCTCTCAACTGAAGAACTGGAGCAGCTAGGTTTGTAACATCTGGTGGCTTTGACTTAAAGTTAGTCCTGCTTGTGAAATATGCTGTTCAGTACTTCTGATTTCTATCTGCCCAAGAAGCAGTTCCTCCAGGTTATACAGTGGCTGATCCCCACTGTTACCTTCAGACAACTGTCTTCTGGAGAAGTCTGCTATATGCCATGCAGAAACCAATCTGTTACAGCAGCAGAGCTTTTCCCTCCCACCTTGCCTGCCCAAGTCTGGCAATGACGCCTTCACCCAGGGAAAGGACCAGAGGGCTGATTAAAAATAAGGGTGACCTTTTTTTTTGACATCTCAAAATGTTTCATTTCTCTTTTCCCCAAGATTATTTCTCATCCACACTTCAATGAAAAATGCCCTTAATGGTCTTTTTCTTTTCCTCTTTTCAGCAGCTTCTCTTCCCCCTTTTTACTTTGAGTTGTAGTATATAATAAAGCTTTCTACATAATTCAAATTGCTTGTAAGCCTTTCTGACACAAACACTTAGTAAGACCACTGATGCTTGCCAGGCTTAATAATTGACATTACCATGACTATCTGAATGGGAATTTACCAGAACAGTATTTTGAATTGTGATCTGATGGTGCAACTATTATTGCCATTTGGAATTTAGAAAACTATAAAAAGAAATCAAATTAGGAAAAAAAAAATCAAAAAACTATAGGCTGTCACCACTGAGGACTGGTGATTTAAGGACAGTAAAAGTTTTTTAAAAGATAAATATTAAACTATGTCCACAGTCTCCTTCCAGCTGCCAGGAACAGAACACCAAAAATCAGGAGAAAGGATTTAGGTGCCCAGGAAGTGCCAACACTTTGCAAGGTCAAGCAGAAACAAAACCAGAGCATGTGTCTGTGCATCAAATCTCATGATTTGAGTCTCTATCTGAAGATATTTGAGACAGATTAAAAGTACTAGTGGTGACATATGAATATATCAAGATCTTTTTT
The DNA here is from genome assembly GCA_002631895.1 of Agapornis roseicollis. Lineage (NCBI taxonomy): Eukaryota > Metazoa > Chordata > Aves > Psittaciformes > Psittacidae > Agapornis > Agapornis roseicollis. Next base: position 56,067 of record NDXB01003109.1, read on the forward strand.
TCAGTACATGGCTTGAAATGTTTAAAAATGTAAGCCAAAAAAGCAACTATCTATCTAACTAAATAGAAGGGACTCAACTTTTATTGTTAAAATAAGCTTTGATGCACAATTTCTCATTTCTACTCAGGTAACTTGACTGTTTTTGGAGTTTGGGATTGTCAGTATTGGCACAAGGCATTCACTGGACTGAAAACAATGTTTCAAATGGACTGATGGAAATTTGAATGTACCACAGCACCTTCAAATTGGTGTTAGAACATTGACGCAGAAGTTTCTTGAAATTATAAAGCGAAAAAAGCAGGGAGTTGTTTTTTTTTTGTGTGTGTGTGTGGTTTTTTTTTTTTTGTTTTTTTTTTTTTTTTTGGTTTGGTTTTTTTTTTTTTTAAAATAAATTT
>NDXB01003110.1:0-29291 GCA_002631895.1 Agapornis roseicollis
CAATGCTCCAGGTGAGGTCTCACGAGAGCAGAGTAGAAGGGCAGGATCACCTCCTTTGACCTAACCTACAACTTGTCACCTTCCTGAAACTTCTCCCGTTTTCCCCTCAGTAATGACTACATGGCATACAATCATGAAGTTCTAGACAAAAAGTGTATATTCCCCAAATTTTGTCTGGGAACCCTGTCCCTAAAAGTAAAGGCTGCAGTTCACCTCTTCCCACAAGTAGCTGTGTGGTTCTGAGTTACTGGCTGGGCCTAAGCCATGACACTATCTAACCTTTGCACTACATGAAATCTGCCAAGGCAACAATTAGTACTAATTGTGGTATTCTCTTCAGACTACAGGCAATAAACTTTGCTGTCAATTTCAAATATTTCCTTCAAGTGTTATGCCTGAAAAAATGTTTCCTGATGTGAACATTCACAAATGACTGACAACAGCTTGAATCCTGAACCAGACCTTTCTTTTTTTACCTATTTATTCAACACATGAATTGGGAATTAACCCAGTACACTTATAAATAAAGTATCATTATACCTGTACATAAACCCAGTATATTCCCATATCTTGAACATTCCATGTATTTGTAATCTCCAATATTTAAAATAAACGCCATAACTGAAAAAAAGAGAAATACAAAGAAGTGGGATACCTTTCAGAAACAAGCAAAGTTTCATATCATTTAATATCAGCTACATTAGGTCTGCAGACGGAGCTAGTCATCTACTGCATGCAATCTGTTAAAGCAATTCACTCTGCTATTTCAACATCTTAACTGGGATCACTCATCCTCCAAAGATGCCCCTCTCTCCCCATTAACTACTGGCTACATTACTTATGTCTACCATAATTTACAGTTATTTCAGACTAGACATGCTTTTAGCCTGGATCTCTTAAAAGACTAATGAAACCTGCCACACATAAATATGGCTACATATATGCTCAAAGGTTAAAAAAAAAGAGAGAGAAATAAAATTATTACTATCCATAATTAGCCAAATACCCATGCTTTCACAATTGAAAAAAGGTTTTGAAACTCAGAATATAAGCTGGTTCACAAAGGAACAAGGTCCATCAATAGCTACTCTCAAATGGTCAAACCACAGACTCTTCCACAGGAAGTCCCTAAATAGAGATACACGGAAGGATTTGAGTTGAAGTGCTTAGGCTGCCACATTTTATTTTAGGATTACACTCAGCAGAAAGGCTGCCTTTTATTTTGAAATGCAATTACTGCACTATGTGATAAACAAGACTTAGGTTCTTCACTATCAGCAGCAGTTAATGGGAGGCCTGACTGCCTCGGGCGTTTTATAACTATTCCTACATGATTATATTACAGGCTTTGAAAAGCTTTACCAGAACTATATTGCAAAGGATGAGCAATAGATGAGAGAGTCCTTTGCCCTGTGAGTTGGTACTTGGCACAAAGTCAGGTGCGTTTATATCATAGTATACATGTATTTTAAGTAGAAAAACAGCCTTACTGATTAAACCATGCAAATTGGGAATAAAAGCAGCATGTTTTATTTCCTTATAAAGTAAACCTAAAGGAAAAAAAAAAAAACCAAACAACATTTAACAAGGTTTAAATAACAAAGTTGCAAGAAATTGTTTACACTATTATAAAGATTGGAATATTTTAGTACTTAAAGTTGTTCTTCATAACTGATATCTTTATTAGTGGATTGCTCATCCAAAAGGCCAAGAGAAACAACATCTACCAGCCACTCCTCTTAATCATCTGACACTGAATTCTTCACTGCTATCCCTATACAAGATGTTGTTCTTTTACAGAACAGAGGTTCATTGTTGGCCTGAAATTGTTCTGTGGCTGATTTAAAAGTCAAATTATTTTATTTTATACACTGTGCTGATATCTGAAATATTTTTTTCTCCAAAGGAATAAGAACAATTGTGGAACCAAAAGGAAGCTTAGAAAATACAAGAAAGCTAAAACCGTAAGTTCCCTGAATTTGCATGGATACCTTAATATTTAAACTTTTAGCACATCTTCCTTACTGAAACCACTTACTTTAAATGCAACAAGCACATATAAATGGATTTTTTTCAGAACAAATCTATTAGTGAACATACAAGAGAATTCGATTTCAAGAGTACACAGAAATAGCAGCCTGGGAGCCTTCTAGGTAGACCAATGCAGAAAAAACCATCAAACATTTCTACAATTTAGCCTAGGCTCTAGGTTAGTTAAACAAGGTGTTAAAGCAAAAAAAAATCCATCAGCTCAGAAACAGATGCGGCATCTTTCATTGCACTAAAACCACAAATGCCTAAGTTGTCATCACAGGGGTTGTTTCAGCTCTTTCTGTCTGTATGGTTAGTTTGGGCATCACTACTGTAAATGAAGGTCATGGTGAAGATTTAACATAAAAGCAAGTGTGATGGAGCAGACCTACTACTCTCAATTAAATTATAAAGCAGTCTTTCTTCTAGTCCTGTATTGAGTTTGTTAATTATACTTTTGGGATTAAAAAAAAAGAAGAAAATTATCCCAGGTTTTTGACATCTAATTCTAAACCACTGAAATTTTAATCCTGAAAAACAATCCCCTTGACGATCACTAATTTGTGTAGTTTTGCAATAAATAAATGTCTGATGACAATATATATAATTTTAGATTATTTGAATTGAAAAAAGAAAATTGAACTTCACATCAAAAAATGCATTCAAGGCTTCATTTGTATTGTTAATTCAACTTTGGTTTAAATTCACATTTATTTAAGCTGACATTTGTGAATAAGTATATATTTTGGTTATATAAAATTGACTTTATATACATATAATATGGTTTGTAAGTTTGTTCAGTTATATGTATATATATGAACAGCAGACTTCTGTAGTATGGGATGAGTCAGAGCGGAAGATGTACCTGCTCTCCTAGACATTCACAATATTTAATTAAAGAACTGAGAGAGAACACGGAGCTTTCTGATCACGGCCTTTCCTTTAGTCACTAACCCTTCAATTTATGGTCCTGTAAATTTTATGAAATATTTATAATAAAACTTCATATAAAAGTTTCTTACAAAGAACTGATATTATTGTGGATGTGAAGTCTGGAGTAAATTAATCAACACAGTTCCGATTAAGAAATCTCAGAGGACAGAAAGAAATGGCAGAGGAAAACAAAAGAGCATATAACAAAAAAGGTCAGTTCTGTTTCATCAGTGTTTCCTCACAAGTCTGCTAAGGTATCTTTGAACATCACTAGTCACTAAGAAAGCTTGTGAATTTATAGTTCTCTAATACGGAAGCTGATATTGTGCATCAATAAACCCTGAATACAAGAGTTATTTTTTAATGATTTTGCACTGCAATTATAAACCCAGTCTGCTTCACTGTTAACAGTGTACTGAAGAACAGCAGCTGTTTGCTGGAAGTTTATAAGAGCTATCAGAACACAGTTTTATATTTTTTAAGGTGAGATTGCTTGTCTTGCTCACTGCAAAACATTTCCATAAAGAAATAAATTGCTTACTGTACCATGGTATAATTCAACATTCAGGGCATATACACAACATTCAGAATTCATTCATTTCAGAGAAACACCTTACTAACCCATGGCAAAATAGTTCACATATGGCAGTCTGCACAGGTATAACTGATAAGGGTGCTGGACAGTGTCTTTCAGCAGTTGATCCAGATACCGTACTATAACAAACAATACTTGCGGGGTGAATATAGCTTCTTTAAACTTCATAGCTAATGCACTGTTATCTTTATATTTTAGGTGCATAACTGAGACTATTCCTTGCAGTGAATTTCTATCTACAACACTATGATAAATATGGCTGACTTACATGTAGTTTTAAATTTATTTTAGCTATTTTCCTCCAAAAAACACATTATTTCTTCCCCAAGCTCAGTGAAGAGATGCAGTGAGGATACCCAGGTGCCTCCAAAACTCCCAGTATCCTTCCAGAAGTCTCTGAAAGCAACCAGCTAACTTGTATTTCAATGCCACACCTCTCCTATATATTTGGTTTTGTACATGATAATAGGCAATTCTCTAGTCAGATGTTAGACTAGAGTTATATCTACACAGAGTGTAAACAGCAGGTACAAAACTTGTAGGGAAGCAGATGAGTCCATGGGACTTTTACACCAAGATACCTCCTAGCTGCTTCTGGTAACTATAGGTTTAAAGCAGATTATTTCAGATCTTTTAAAATGACTAAATGCTTCTATGTATCCACTTAAGTATTTCCATTACTAATGTAGCTGTTTCGTAAGAAGTTTACCAGATATTTTTCATTGTTTATGTTTAATTTAGTGCCTATATCTGAAGTAATTTATTCTCAGCTAGCATATTTTTAGTTATGATTCAGTTTAAATGAAAATCCGAACAGCACATGGCTAAGCTTGTCAGTTTTTTGTTGCTGGGATGCTATAAAATAACATTGACAAACAATTTGATTCCCTGCAGTCTGAGTACTTTTAGACTGGGTTTTTGTATTTATTTTGTGCTATGCTGTCTTCAGTGCTTGCTGTCTCTACCATTTCTAGATCAAATGAAAGATCTGAGAAACTAATACCTAAGTACATAAGAACAGCCTGTTTCAGAGTCTAGCAGCAGTTCTTTAATTTGATGGTGCTCTCAGCTTCACTGCTTAACTTCACAGATCAATGGGTACACCATCAAGAACTCCGCATATGAGGCAACATGGGAGTCCAAGACAGTTATCTCGGGCTGTGAAGATCATTCTGACAATAGTTCATGCTGAAAAAAACATGCTGTATGGAGGGAGCTGGAGAAACTGGAAAGACGTAACTGACAGGCAGCATAAGACAAGGTAACATCCTGAAGTACCATCTTCTATGCAGAGGACTGAAACCCAGGATCTTTTTATTCAGTCTGATCTGCCAGCATTCAAACTGACACTCAAGCATGTTATTTCCTACTGAAAACCTGTATGCAGTGTACTCAAGAATGTCTGATTTTTCTCTACTGCTGTGCTAAAGCTGGAAGTATTAAAGCATGTACAAATCATATCAGTGACTGCTTTTCCGCTGTAAGCACTAATTCTAACCTGTAACTCCATGCTTTCAGTTATACTCTAGTGTGTCACATACGACAGCTTCACTTTCAACTCTGGCCTTAATTGTGCACACACTAACATGACTGGTACTAAATTTGAAGTTTACCTCTTTTTTTTTTTTCTTTTTATATTCCAATGACATTCTATGGCTTTCCAACTATCTCAGGAGGTGCCTTCTTTACTACTTATATAGAACTTTATTTTAATAAACTCACACCTGACATTTGGATTTTAATTGGCTTTATCATTTTATGGCTTCCATTCTCAGGGCTGATTTTGTTTAAGTTCATATGAAAAGAAATTTATCATATGATTTTTCTCTCCCTCCCAATGACCGCCTTTATCATCTTCTAGTCCACTAGTAGCATGGACAAGTCCAGTAATTATGACAAGATGGAAGCTGAGGAAGTAGAATATAAAGGAACTGATGAAAATGACTCATCTTGGGTGCTCTTCACAAGTAATCCTACCCACTGCTGCAGTCAGTCAGAAGTATGCGATGAGTAAAATAACAATGAGTCATCAGCACACCTCCTATAATAGTATTTTGTATTAATACATTAGAAGAACTAAAGCGTCCTGTTTCTCTCAAGGATAAAGAGTGTTTTGTGCTCTTCTAATTAGTTAGAAGCTTTAAGCGCTTTTTGATAATTTATCAAGATAAACACAAATGCTTCCACATCCTTTTCTATGCTGCAATCAAGAGAGAAGACTAATTATTAATTGTAAAATATTTTCCAAGAGCGTGCAGGCTACATCTTAAATTTTGATTGTTAAGGTGGTCCCTCCCAACCCAAACCGTTCAATGATCGCTAAAATACATGACTTCAGGGAAGACCTTAAGGAAAATAAAAAATAAAGAATAAAAACCACACGCGATAAGAACGAACATATTTCACTAGCTAAAATTAAAATCCAGAAGGAAACCAAAGCATCTTGTTTCAGCTGTTAATTACTTGAAACAATTCTCTATTTTGGAGTATGGTGCAGTACCACCAGTAATGAAATGCATTTATCTTTGGTCTGATCAAGTCTTCGCCTACTATAGCTGCTCAGTTAACAAGCATGGTTCCAAAGTGCTTTAGGTTCACTGTTTAACTCAGTGAGAGCACAGTCCACATCTATGCATTTACTTAACACTCAGTTTATGAACTCATATCAGTTTGCTTTTGAAAGGTTGTGTGTGTATTTAAAGACTGTCCCATTTGTGCTCCTCCTCATGAATGTGCTGATAAAACCACAGTAATAGAGATATTATGGAACAAAGAGCTTTTTCCTTGCCAAACAATGTTAGTGCAAAGAGAATCCTCTTGCTGAGAAAGCAGTGTACTCAATTCTGTTTGATGGAGGATGTTTGGGGTTGTTACAGGAAGCACTGTAAAATTTGGTACAGATAGACAGACCTGTTTTTGCAGCAGGACAATCTAGGTTAAATCGGGGGTCAATTTAGCCAAGGTTAAAGCAAGATGACCTAGATGGGGAGGTAAACAAGCCATATACTGGAATGCACTCTACTCAAAAGAAATCCTCAAACAGTGAGGAGATCACTACTACTCTCCTAAACTTATATGTAAGCCTATGTAGGGATACACAGCCATCTAGTGAGTGATGGAGGATGCTGGTGGAAACTAACAGATATCCAGAACAGTCTAAATCTGTTCTATTGGGAGGTAACTACCCCCATATCTTGGAAAACTTAGTACATCGTTAGCTGTTAGCACCTTCACATACTTTGTTAAGTGTGGAACAGTGTATAATTTATAATAATTTATATGTATAAAATATATGAATATGTGTCGTGGTTTAAACCCAGCCACGCAGCTCGTTCATTCACTCAACCCCCCCTTTCTTGCCCTCCCCCTGCTCCTGGAGGGATGGGGAGGAGAATCAAAAGAATGCAACTCCCACAGGTTGAGATAAGAACAGTTTAGTAACTAAGGTATAACACAAATCACTGCTGCTACCACCAATAATAATAATAATGATAAAGGTAATAACAAGGGAAGAGAATACAACACCTCACCACCCACCGATCGATAACTTACCACACACAGCCTGACTGAGCACCGACAGAATCCTCCTCCAACCCCCCAGAGCACTAGCCCTTCCAGTTGACTCTCGGTTACTTCCTGGGCATGATGTGCTATGGTATGGAATACCTCTTTGATCAGTTTGGGTCAGGTGTCCTGTCCCTGCTTCCTCCTGACCTCCCCTCCTCCCTGGCAGATCATGAGACTCACAAAGTCCTTGGTCAGAACAAGCACCACTTAGCGACAACTAAAAATGTTGTTATCAGTTCTGTTCCCAGGCCGAAAATCAAAAACACAGTGCTTGCACCAGCTACTAAGAAGAAGAAAAAATGACTGCTACTGCTAAACCCAGGAGAATATGTATAACTCATATGTACAATGCATAATTTATAATTTATGACACGTTTAGGTGCAGAATTCCAATCATAGAATCACAGAATCATAGAGTAGTTAGGGTTGGAAAGGACCTTAAGGTCATCCAGTTCCAACTCCCCTGCCATAAGCAGGAACATCTCACACTAAACCAGGTCACTCAAGGCTCCATCCAACCTGGCCTTGAACACTGCCATGGGTGGAGCACTCACAACCTCCCTGGACAACCCATTCCAGTGCCTCACCACTCTCACAGGAAAGAATTTCTTCCCTAGATCCAATCTAAACCTCTCCTGTTTAAGTTTGAACCCGTTACCTCTTGTCCTGTCACTGCAGTCCCTAATGAAGAGTCCCTCCCCAGCATCCCTATAGGCCCCCTTCAGATACTGCAAGGCTGTTAGGAGGTCTCCATGCAGCCTTCTCTTCCCCAGGCTGAACAGCCCCAACTCTCTCAGCCTGTCTTCGTATGGGAGATGCTCCAGTCCCCTGATCATCCCCGTGGCCTCCTCTGGACTTGTTCCAACAGCTCCATGTCCTATTTATGTTGAGGACAACAGAACTGCACACAATGCTCCAGCTGAGGTCTCACAAGAACAAAGTAGAGGGCCAGGATCACCTCCTCTTGATGCAGCCCAGGATACGGTTGCTTTCTGGGCTGCAAGCACACACTGCAGTTGGCTCATGTTCATGTTCTCATCGACCACCACCCCCAAGTCCTTCTCTGCAGGGCTGCTTTCAATCTCTTCTTTGCCCAACCTGTAGCTGTGCCTGGGATTGCTCCGACCCAGCTGTAGGACCTTGCACTTGGCACGGTTGAACTTCATGAGGTTGGCATCAGCCCGCCTCACAAGCGTGTCCAGGTCCCTCTGGATGGCATTCCTTCCCTCCAGCGCATCCACCCAACCACACAGCTTGGTGTCACTGGCAAACTTGCAAACTTGCAAACTTTCATTACATGCATTTAAGTCAAACCCATTGTTTGTGAGCAGCTGCAACAGCAACAGAAATGTCTCAGTCATACAGGTGTCCTTTAAATTGAGTGAACACAGTTTTCAATCATATTTGATAATCATAGAAGATAAAAGCAAAGTTAAATAGGGCTGAACATAGTAGTATTCAAATAAATCATAGTAGATCCGAAGGTTCAGAAATACTATTTCTGACTGGCTACATGTGCTACCCTGCCGCCACCGAATCCAAAGGAAATCGTCTCATTTACAAAGAGATGACAGACTATTCACCTGTACACATGGCCAATTATTGCAGTTCAATTAGCAGGCTAGTTACTAAGCCACGCTTAATCATTAGATTCCTTAAGGCTTTCCTCTCCATTGCTGTATCTGAATTTGTTGTAATCTCTGTTGTGAAGACGTATCTATGTATTTAGGAGCACACAGTCTAGTCTAGTCTGAATGAATTTAACCAATAATACTTCAAAACTGGTTAGGAAGCTAATCTTGATAGATATCAAATTCATTTTTAAGCTGGAAAACTTTGTTGAATACATTTTCTTACAGAGATGTCCTGGCGTTTCATTCTGCTCAATATTTTTACAGACAATATTCATTAGTGACAAGAATTTCAGCATCACCCAATGGCTTGGCTAATAGAATAGAAGAAAAAAATAGTTTTGTTTTGTTTTTGTTTTTTTTAATTTACAGACACTGCCATACTAAGAGAGACTTAACGCTTCCTACAGAATGATTTTAACATTTAGAAAGTCACAAAGAATTGAAGAAGCTGTCTAAAAGAACATAATCAGCTTAAGACAGCTCCAAACGTATATATTTCTGCCCAGACAGAAGGGACAACTGATTAGGTAATTCTGTATATTTTCAACAGTTGTGGTATTGACTAGTTAAAACAGAGGGTTTAACGAACAGGAAATTAATTTACAGAACATCAATATGATATACTCTGGAAGGGGACCCACAAGCTACAGCTTAAGGTGAGCATGCCTCTGTTTACTTCTAATTCTGATCTATATAAATCATAGAATCATAGAATAGTTAGGGTTGGAAGGGACCTTAAGATCATGTAGTTCCATCTTCCCTGCCATAAATAGGGACACCTCACACTAAACCATGCCACACAAGGCTTCATCCAACCTGGCCTTGAACACTGCCAGGGATGGAGCACTCACAAGTTTACCTTCTTTCAATTGCTCAGCATTAAGCACTATGAAAATTAATTTACTTACTTTTTTCCTTTTTAAACTCACCTCTGCAGGCAATGTGAGAAGCACTTTAAGTTATCTCAAGCTGGTACAAAAACTGTGTCTCACCACAGTCTATGGCTGCTCTAAAAAGCAAAGGCTTAACTGGAATGTTCCTGTGAAAGCATATTCAGCTCAACTAAGCAGCCCTCCCTCCAGAACAAGTTTGTCTGGGTCCAGCTAATTTCATTCAATAGCAAAAGCTATTGTGATCCTTAATTGCATATTAACACCTTTGATTTGTGCTGATGACGATTTCCGTGGTACAATTCTGAGACACGGTGCTAGCAATGAGCAATTTCTGACATTTAGCCATTGAATTAACATAGAATTACCTCTAATTGTAAATGAAAGAGTAGTTAAACCAAAACTTTTCCTAATGAAATAGCTGTATGACTATTATTTGGCTGGTGTGCTGCAGAATATCAATTTCCTTAGAGACTGGGAAGGATTTTACTCTTTTTTTTCCCCTGAAGCTTTCCTAATTTATATCCCACAGAAGTTGCTCTGACTTTATGTGCTTTACATAAATGTGGTTGGAAAGATTACATCTATGCTGTATCTTGCCTGCTGAAAGAGAGGTAACATGTCAGTGCTATCACAGCCTGTAAACAAACTACAGCAGGACGTGGTCTTGTGAAAGTTCATGGAGTAAGCAAGTTTGGGCAGGCAAATTCATAGACAGCAGAGCTGGGACACGTTAGTATTTTGTGGGCATAACTTTGTACTTTCTTGTAAGACTTCGGATCTATTCTCTCATGCAGATCTATAAGCTTCAACTTGAAGCTACTCAGGAAATATATAAATGATGATCCCTCCGACATAAGACTACTGCTGACTTTTCCAAAGCACAAATAACATGCTTATGAGTGTTGTCTGTGACAGGCTTGTGTCTTTCTGGTACCATGATATAACAATTCTATAGACTGGCCAGAAAAAATGTGTTGCAACATTTTTAATTTCCCATTTAAACACAAATGTCAATCATCTTCCCTAGAAATGCAAAATATTATTCCAGTTGTCTTCTCTCTATCTGCCGTGGCTCTCTAGGAGATTATCAGTATAGGCTAAATCCTGTCTAATATAAACTGAATCCTTAATCTTCAATTCCAGAAACTCTGTAAAGGCTTGCTCAGCAATGATTATTATCCACCCCCTCTCCTCCTGAGAGAAACCTCTAGGCTAATCTGTTTTCCAATATAGGAATTACGAATGCTGCCACATTCAGTTAAAAGGAGTCCAAATCTTACAAGTTTAAGTTACAGCAATGAGCTCATAATTGTAGTGAAAGGAAAATACAACCAAATAGTATTAGAGAAATTCTTCTCAAGAATAAAAGCAGAAAGCATTTTTAGAGTATAGCAATGGCTCTGTTGCAGTTTTTGAGACAAATTGAACTGGAAAAAGAATTTGTTTCACTGTATATATTAAAATTATCAAAACCTGCTATTTTGGAAAAAAAGGATATGTGACCTGATGAAATGCCAAAAGGAAGTACTTGCCCCTGCTTTCCCATTGTAGCTGTTAGGCTTGCTTCAGCATATCCACAGCTCAGGGGTATTCAGAGCTATTCAACAAGTGTGCTTAGCATACTAGCACGACAACAGAAATAGCTAATCCAGCCAACATAATGGGGTTTTGCCACATTAGGCACACTGTAAAAACCTGCTGCCTTTTTTTTCTTTTTCCTTTAATTCCTTCCTAGATTGTAGGCATACAGGGAGGTCTTCAAATCTGTATTTATTTGTTTTAAAATCAACAGTTTTGGTAACCAGTTTTACTACCTGTACTCTCAGCCCAGATGTGCTAATGGGGTAAGGCACTTGGTCCAACTGAATTCCTACTAAATTTCCTTATGCTAGAATTCCCAGGTAAGAAACAAACAAAGCTCAGTGTTTCCATATGGGAATTGGTTAGACTAGAGGCTGAATACATGTGTGAGTCCTTGGTTATTTTGGTGGTATATTGGAATGTAAAGCTGAAGTTACCAGAAATCAGCTTGATTCTGACATTCTTCAAAAACATACACCAGATTCTTTAAAAAGCCAACACCTTCTGTTGAACAAATATTGCATTCAAAGAACTGTAGTTGTCTTAACAATGGAAGACATCTCATAGAAGCGTAGAAAGCAGAAACACAGAAGAGATGAACAGAAAATGAAAGCTCACAAGACTTAATGTAAGTCACAATATTTTATACATCACTCAAAAATCACAGCAAGGAATAGTGTATAAAAACCTAAATGTACTGAAGGTTTTCTCAGCTAAGAATTGAAATACCCAAGTACCAAAAAACCTATTTGTAGAATACAAATACCCTCAAAGAAATTTGCTTGAATACCATAAAATTACCTACATAAACAGGGCTTTAAAGTCAGAGAGTATGAACTTAAATGGCTTCTATTTTGAGTACACAAAAATCTTTACCTGTTAATGACTATTGATTTTTGTTTGCTTCAATTGTGATGTATATATGTGCTATGAATTGTAATTAAACCAATCAGTTCAGTGGTATTTCAGTCTGGATAAAGACCTTTGAAGTCAAATTAGTTAGTGTGCCTGCAGGTTCCAAACGCCTACGTTGCTTTGTGGACTTCTTAATGATTTGCCTGCACTTCCACAGAGAATAAAACACAAAGCCCTTGCTTTTTATAGACCAGACTGGGTCCTATCACCTTGCCAGAAACATTAAAACTCATATAAGGGAAATCATAGCTTTCACCTTAAAATATGATGATCATCTACACAAAATAAGAGGCAACTGCATTATTCAAGCCACTTCCAGCAATTCTGAAAACCATCATATAGCAAACCTCATATTCAACCCTTTTATTCACAAGTTCCAGGGTCTGAGAGCTTATTAAAATGATACAGGAAACAAAACAGGTTTGGTTTATGCTCCCTTCCTATCCAATTTTCCTCAGTGTCACCAGCATTTACAGATGTTTTCTGTCAACATTTTCCCTTCATCATTTTCCCTGTTCTCTGCTGTCATCATGCACTTTGTTTTCATCAGTCTCTCTGCTTTTCTCTGACTGTAGTAACTAGATTTCTCCAGCTCCAGCATTCTATTAAAGATGTGTCCAAAATACTCATAGCGGGGGGGTGGAACTAGATGATCTTACTGTTCTTTCCAGCACTATTATATGATGCTATGATTATGTTTGTTCTCCTGCACTCCTGAAGCACTGGCAGTATACTGGTTTGAAGCACAGATCACCCACTGAATATTTGCTACGCATTTTCTCAGCTTCCTATCTAAAAATCATCAATACCCTGTTTCTGGTTGTAAGAAGTTGAAGGTGATGCCTGTTTTATTTGAAAAAGATATGAAACCATTCTTTAGCTGAAGTTACTCAGACTCCAAAGCCTTAAGAAAAAAGTTAGGGCAAATTGTTCCTGCCATCTTTCTGCCTCCAGTGAGTTTAGTCAAGGAGCTGCTTCTATGAATACACTCAGAAAGGCTGCGCATTATTAACCTGGTTGAAGTGTTAAAAACTTGTGAGCAGCTACAGAGACAAAGCTGGGTTGATGGATGCTTTTGTTGTGCTCTATCAATGTAACGCTGCTTTCATGCTGAATGCTTTTATTGCCCTCCCTGCACCCTAATGCTGCTGATAGCAGTGAAATATCATGATTTTCAGAAAGTTAAATAAAAACAAAAATCAATAATAACATAGATATTATAGAACTAAAACCATCCCTCCCCTGAACAATGCTTCAGGCCTGAGGAGCGTGACACGAACCTCAGTTTACATCCTAGGACTGTCAGAAAAATTTGTCAGGAGAGGAAGAATAGTTACAGCTTTTATTAAAGTTGTTCCCCTATTCATTACATTCCTTTTGCCTACAGCTCAGTCCACAGGTTGCTGCTAGCAGTGTACTGTTTTCTGACCTCTATAATGCATTAATGTTAGAGATGAACAGGAGAAACTTCAGCTGGTTTCTTAAGAAAGTAATGTTTGTACATAAATATATATTCCTTTGGTCCAAACTGAATATATAGTTTGATTTCCAACTTTTTTTTTCCCTTCAAATAATTACATACCCAATACTATTGTATTCTTTAAAAGTCTGTGAAATGCATGGGTGGTTAGAGGAAAAACTAAGCTCATTTCTCATTAGAAAACAGAAAGAGTATGAAAACTGGGCAGGAAGACCAGAGATGAACACCCTTTGATGATTGTTTTCACTGTATTAAGTGTGAGAGAATTCAACCAGAAGATGGGTTTTTGTGAAACCATGCTTGAGTTATATTGCTGTCAGCAGAATGTCATCAGGTGTCTGCATTGGCTGTCAGTCGATGTCTCTGTGCTGCATCACCCAGCACTGAAAAACGCTTCTGTCACAGCGAAGGGCACTTTAGCATGTCTCAGGATTTCTGACAAATATTGCTCTCACAATGCAAATACTTCATCCTTTCTTATCCAGTTTTTTTGAAATAAAATTTCAAAGTAAGAATCACTCCAGAGCAAAGAGAAAATGGAATGCGAGAACATTGGGGAATGGAGACAGGACAATAAAGAATTAAGCAAAAAAAGTCAGTAGCCAGTAAACTGCAGCTCAGAATTCTTATTTTCTTCAGTATAGAAAACTTAAGGTGAAGAAAAAATGTTTGTTACGTTTTTGAGGCTATTGAAAAGAAAATATAACTAGGTAAACCTGTTTTACTGATGGAGTGCTCCATTTAGTCGTGAAAGCCTTAGTGTTGCTATTTCTCACATTCTTTTTTCTTATATAGTTGTTGGATCTGACCTTATAATCTAAATGAAAATCTGTAAAACAAATGATCTCCCAGGGAAGTTCAGAAATCCAGTTAAGCCACAGTATTTAATGAATAAAGTAGCATTCTACTTTTGCAACAGTTTATATTTAAAGATTTAAATGCATTTTGAGTTACTTCAGTAATACAAAAATGCATCTGGACTGGTAAACAAAGTATTGCCTCTGCTTAATGCATTCTAAGACTTTCAACACACTTTTACCATAGTTTGGTCAGATTCTAAATTCCTAAAAGTTGACTAGAAAATACCTCAACGTTATTCCATTTAGGCTGATTCCTAATTCTCTATCACCAGAGACAATTTTTGGTTTTGTGATTTTTTGTTTGCTTGTTTGCTTTGTTTGGGTTATTTTGTTTGTTTGCCTGTTTTGGGTTTTTACTTCCCCCCCAAAAAACCATCTTTTTAACTGGCTTAGTCTTCATGTATATCAATACACTACTTCCATGCAGCATATGGATTAAATTTTAATCTCGTTAAATTTACATAAGTGATTCAAATGCACACTATAACCCTGAAATTCTATTTCTGTGTGTTTTATTCCTCATATTTTCATGATCAGCTTCTTATTTATCTGACTAGATGTGACTCATGGCATTTTTCTTAGTACTTCAGAGTTTATGCAGCAGTTGCCTGTGCAGATGTCTGAACATATTGCTGTACAAACCCAGTATGAGTTACAGGCTTTTAACAATATGGCACTGGGTTTTTCAGAGAATAATTTTTGGAGTACATGGTTTTTTTCTTTTTATGATATTATGTAACTGATGTAAATTCCATATACTCAGAGCTGAAATAAAACAGAAATCTGCAGCTATATTATGAGTAGTTAGTGTTACTTACACTGAATATACTTGTATATTCATACTGGTTCAAGAAATGGAAGAAAAACAACGTAGAGAAGGAAGGGGAAGAGAATTAAATGAGCTATAGCAATTAAAGAAAGAAGCAGAAAAGTGGACAGAAAAGGGAAAAACCATAGCAAGGGAAATAGAATTTTGTATAATATTTTATATACATCTATATAGACATATATTTATTAGGAAACCCCTGAAATATCTGGCATTTGAAATAAAAGTTTAAAAATAAATTCATCTGAGTACCTTGTGGTCCAACAATTTTCAATGGGTACAGGGGCTGACCTTCTCAGTACATCATTTATATGCAACAAATGCATATTTGCTGGACAGGGTATAACTGACTAGTAATGTTGGGCTAATGCTTGGCATGTTAAACTCAGCTTCAGTTTTTCATGTGCATGCAGCCTCTATTGTTCTTATTTTACCCAAAATGGACAAGTCTCTGTAACATCTGTTCTCTGTGAACTGGGATGTTTATCCCAGTTTATCTAGCATCAATAGAGAAAGAACCATAAACAAAGTAATTACAAACATGCATCTCTAGAAAGAGCGTGCTAATGGTATGTCCAGGTAGGATCTGAAGAAATGGGTAGAATGGGTTCTCTTGGCTGACTTGGCATATGGAAAATAAAAGCATGCCAGACTGGAGGTAGAGATACCAGTGGGAAACTGAAGTGACCCTGGGAAAGTCAAAGCTACCTGGCATGCTACACAAAACTTCAAGACCTGTGTTACCACAAAAAAGCAGGTATAGGACTTGTCAGGGATTTTGACTGTGTATTTTGGAAAAGGCTTACAACAGGGTGTGCTCTGATGTTCCTTCTAGGGACTCCCTTACAAAGAAAGGGGGAGAAAAGGGGAAAAGCCTAGAATACAGAAAGATAATTCTTTCATGAAGATACAGAAAATCTATGAGAGAAAACAGGAATGATTACAAAGAGTCAGTGGATATAAACTGTAGCTAACTAAAGGACAAATTCTGGGGAAAAAAGGAAAAATTTGAACAGGAGAAACAAAAGTGACCAATGTCAAAAGTGACATCACAGAAAGAGGCTAACTGATTTTTAAGAGCAAAACATACTTACTGATCACAGGATTACCTGATGTCTTGCCCAACCTAGGGCAGGTCTCCAGTTTCTTTAAATTCCATACACAGCTTTCCCTATTTATCCTTAGGGAATCCAGCTTCTATCTCCTTCCTTGCATCAAGAGCATTTTCTGTGTAGTAAATCTTGTATTTGTCATTCTTGTTTGTCACAGCAATATAAGCTAGGTGAAATAAACCCTATAAGGATACAGAGCCATGCAAACCCTTAAATCCTAACCAAGGAGGGTAAGTTGCTTGATTTTCAAAACTTCGTTTGACACACACTTTAATGAGCTGTCTTTCTGCTTTCCAGACAAATCCTGAATTAGTAATATTTTGGTTTTCTTTACAATTTATATATCAGACTTCAATATTTCACTTTTTCTGTCTGCCGGGTATTTTGAGCTGCAATAACATTAATCATGTTTAATCATGATTTAAGGGCCTTATGCAGTAATGAGTCTATTATATCTCAGTCAAATTAGTTTAAATACATAATTATACTGATTAATATTTAAAAAAAAAAGAAAAGCCTTGCTAAGAGTTCACATTGGTTCAAGTGTCTTTTTCTGCCAGGGTTTAAAGGCTCTGTAATAGAAACCTTCTATAATCTCTGGGATCACTGCATCTATTCTATTCAATAAATAGCTAATGCCCTATGAAAAGCCAAGTTTCTTTTTGTGAAGACTGTCTGTGAAAGACTCAGATTTTGTTAAAATGAATATATTAAAGGAGATGTGATATGCTTTGATAATAGCATAAGTTTTAGAAGGAACTGTGTGACTTTTATAGCAGTCTTAAACCTTGCAGTCCTTTCAGCACTGTAGGCATCCACTCCAGAAATTTCTCATTAGTAAGAACATGTTGAGCATTGTTTGCCTGACATGATACCCATTGGCAGTATTAAAGCAGATCACTGCTGGCACCACAGTGATGTGTTTCTTCACTAAAGAAAAAGTCAGGGTGGGTTTTTTTCTGTTTTGTTTTGGGTTTAGTTTTTTGGGTTTTTTTAATATATATAAATTTCTGAAGGTCTGAATGTAGTAACTATTAGAACAAAGGTGTAAGAGCACCTGGTATATAAAACGAGCTCTACAGTCCCATAGAAAAACATTCTTACTAATCTTGATTTTATTATCTTTTTTTTCTTCTTCTTTTCTCCCACCAGGAACTATGCAAACGCTATTTACTTTCTTCTAAAGCACATACAGTCAGTAAAACCACTTAATAGATGAACATAAATACCATTATAAGACATGCACATTTGAGGTATACTAGTTCCTTGCTGATGTTATTTGTGCAGTAAGCAATACTGAAATGAAAGATATGAAAGTGAAGAGCATCAGTATTAATGGTTTACATCACCTCTCAGAGAGAAGAGCAACAGGCATCTCAACTTGCAAAAGGTAAATAAATGTAAACCTTGCTACCACTTCTATCAATGTACCAACATCCAGGAACAGGCCACCAGTAAGCTCACAAGGGAGAAGAACAGAGATACATTAATCAGAAAATACAGAGCCAAAGCCTCTGAAAGCAAACACCTACTGTGGTCAGGAGGTTCACTCTCTTAACCTGTTGACCCAAAGAAGCATCTCAGAAAGGTGCATTTCCTTAGAAACTGTAGTAACTTTTCTAGTTATTTTTAAATTGCCATTTGAAAAGGTTTCTAAAAAATAAATCACTTATTTTTAAGGGTATTTGGCTCTCTGAAGAAAAACAGTTGAAAAATGTGCTTCTGCAAGTCTTTACTGGAAAGAATTTTCTGTGTTGTAACTGAATACAGGGGGCATAGATTAAGAAATCAGAGGGAAACAAAACCTTACATTTGGGGAAAGGGAAGGAAAGGTTTTTTAGCCAGGAGAAACATCATGCTGATAAACGGGAGGATAGATCTTGATTTTAACAGAAAGTTCCGATGAAGAACAAAATACACAGCCAGAAACAACTGAACATATTTCAGAAAGCAGTTAATTACTTGATAATGCCTTAACCAATTAACATTAGAAAACAGATAAGCAAAACTGTTGATAAACTGGAAAAATAAATGAAAACATGTCAGGGTTTTTAATATATGGACTTCTACTCTTCATTTCTATAAAAACAAATACTGAGTAATTCGAATTTGATTCCAGTTTTTATGACAGGTAATGTTCTCTTTTCTCTGGAAAGAGCATCACCTGGATCCTAACAAGAACAATAAATGTTAGGAGCATGGAACCAAATCCCCTGCAGCATAGTCATTAGAATAAGCCTCTCCTTGAGAGAACAGAATTAGATAAATATTTAGACCAAAAACCTACTGAAAAATTTCTAATTAAATGCCAGTGAAGGCAGACTGACTGCAACAGGCGAAACCAATTTGGTTTGCTTGGTTGTTTAGAGCCTATTGAGAAAATTCAGAAATTGAATTAAGAGATGAAAGCCTTTGGAAAAACAGTCTCATAACCACTTTAAAAGAAAAATGAGCTTTAATGCCAATACAGTCAGTTTAAAGAAAGAAAACCCAACACAATTCCATTCTCCTGTGTCTAACGTCTAAGAATAAAATCCTTGTCTCCTTCCTTGTGAGAAACATTCATTAGTGGTTGTAGAAACTTACTACATTTAAGGTGTTCTGTTTTGGTTACATCACAAGCAAGATGGTAAGTTGGACTTAAATACCTTGCCTTTTTGGTCTTTGATAGCTTATCTAATTGATTTTTGGTTTGGGATTGTCATATTAATCTCCAGTCAGGAGTGAATTAAATTTTAATGATGGAGACTTTTTAGTAAGGATTTACCCTATGTCTTTGGAAAGCCAAGAAATGGTTCTGCACTCAGGGTACTTAAAAGTTATTTTATAAACCCACACAAATATAGCAAATTAGCTTTTGTTAAACAAAATGAATGTTTTCATTTATGTTTACAGGTACTTTCTGTGAATTTCATTAACTACCCATCTGTGAAGAGGCCTTTATCAGTAACATACAATTTTAATCACACATTTGACAGTGAAATTTTTTGGTACAGAAACTGGTCTTAACAAGATTGTTATAAACATTTGGGAACTGGTGGTTAACTAGAACTAATCACATTGTCTTTCTTCAGGAAAAGAATAAAATTTGAGATAGAAAAGTCTGAATGGAATTAATCTTCATTTTAAAAGATCTAAATATGTCACTGAAGACTTATTTCCACTTCCAGCATGAATGACAACCAACACCAGAGTAAAATCAATGAGAGAATGATGGAAATCCACCTATTCAAAGTTTACCTTGTTAAATATTGAAGGCACATGGCAGAGAGAGCAGATGGTAAAGCATAAGAGACAAATTGCTCCTAAGACAGGGAAGGTGCTGGAGATCAGCCTTTAAAAAGACCAGACAAGAAACTGCTGAAGAAAGGACAGCTTTAGAGTCCTTAAAGAAACACAGCAAACTAATAATGATTGCTTACAGAACTAGGAAAAATGTAGAGATTGATAAGATTCCTCTTGGACAGGCATATCTAGCTTCACTAACTTAGTGGAAAAGGATGATGGAAAACAATGGGAGGATGTTAACCTACAGGGTTATAAATTGAGAGAAAATAGTCTGTATTTCTAAAAGTTTTAATTACTGTTTTAATTTACTGTTTAAATGTTTTAATTACTTGGACATCTCTGATGTTTTGTAAGGCAGCTTCAATGGTTAAAGCAGGGATAAGTGGCAACCTGGTCCTTCTAGTTACTTTTAAAACCATAAAACTTACTGTCGTGGTTTAAACCCAGCCACGCAGCACGTTCACTCACTCAATCCCCCTTTCTTGCCCTCCCTTCCTTCCTCCCCGCTCCCGGAGGGATGGGGAGGAGAATTGAAGGAATGCAACTCCCACAGGTTGAGATAACAACAATCCAGTCACTAAGGTATAACACAAATCACTATCACTATCATCAATAATAATAATAACAATAAGGAAAACAAGGGAAGAGGGTACGATACCACCCATCGAAAACGAGCCCGACCGGGAAGTTCCCTCTCCTTCCGGGTAACTCCCAGTTACCCCCCGGGCATGACGTGCTATGGTATGGAATACCTCTTTGGTCAGTTTGGGTCCTGTCCCTCCTTCCTCCCGGCTTCCCCTCCTCCCTGGCAGAGCATGAGGCTCACAAAGTCCTTGGTCAGGGCAAACATCGCTCAGCAACAACCAAAAACATCGGCCACATCAGCCTTGTTCCCGGGTTAAGTCAAAACACAGCTACTAAAGAGAAGAAAAACTGACTGCAACTGCTGAACCCAGGACACTTACAAATGAGAAGCTTCTCCTTTCCCTTACTCCATCTTCAGATTCAGGGTTTCAATCAAGTGAGCTACCTTTTATATGTTACATAAACTGCACAGGCCATAGAGGATGTAACATACAGTCAGTATCCTAAGTTGCAGGTAAAGACCCAGTTCAGCTTTGCGCCCTTCAGGTACATGAGTTGGTAACAACTTTTTTTTCTGGTTACCACCATTAAAATCAGCAGTGTTTATCCCACTGCCACCACTAAATGTCAGTACATCCTGCCACTTTCAAGGACCACCTCAGCATCACAATTTAAACAGCATAACATATGGGACTTTCAACCATGGGAATGCCTACCGGGCTGTGGTCTGCTCACCTTACCATGCGCAGCCTCTTCTATTTAAATTCCCCACAAGTCTCAAACAAGTTTCAGATTACTATGAAGGACCAGTTCAGAGGCTGGGACAACAAGCATGTAAAGGCAGCAGTGTGTGAAACTGAACAACCATACAGACGTAAATGAACTTGCTATTTCTGATTTGTGAATGAATGTGTTCATTAATTAATTAATTAATTAATTCATTCATTCAAAATCAAGTGATCCAGTATGACTGATCAATAAGAACAAACAAACTCCCCAAAAGCAAAGAAATCTTTCATAGCCAACATACCTTAGCTACTCTGACCTTCACATCTGGAAGGATTACATCAATGTGACTTTAAGACAGCGAAACACAGGGGCTATTAATGTAATCAGACATTGTAGAACAGGTTTAGAGAGAATCTTTGTTCCCAGGGGGCACTTCATCACTCACCCACAGCTGTTCAAAGCTCCCAGCACCATATCCCTGCAGAGCTGTGAACAAGCTCTTCTGCACTGCCCACTTCATGTCAGCAGATCTTTGCATTCATTATGGTTAAATTATACCAATAGTGCCTGATCTTTGTAAAAGACAGGCTATGTATCTTCACATCTGCTGCTGGTAGTCACATCATCAGGTGGGCACAGTATAAGGTACATGTCCCTAATTCCATCAGCAGGAGAAGCTGTATCCTGGTTTGAGGAACATCTGGAAATACCAGGCACAGCTGGCATAACGCATTTAATGTCTCTCCCAGAAAGGCAGGAAATCTGGTTTCTCAGCACTCTAGAATGCTTTAACTCCTGGCACCTTAGCCACTGCTTGCCCTTCAGAAGTAAACGGAATCAGTTCAGACACCTCCTCCCTCCTGGATGGAAGACCAAAATCTGAGTTAGATGTCTAAGAACCATTCCTTGCTCTTCTCTGTAACTTTCCAAAGTCAACTCCCTCCCACTACCACCCCCATGCACAAAAATCCCCCTTTCATGACTCCTACACAACTACTCCCCACCTGATACCAGAACCCCTCCTTTTACAGCAACTGCTTCCAGGGAGCCCTTTCTCACAGCATAAGATCACTAAGCTCCTCATTAGTCTCAGCCAGCTTGCTGCTATCCTACCCTTCCTGTTAAAGAAAGACTCCAATAGCTTAGGAATACAATATACAACTTTTTGAAAGTCTTGCAGTATCAAACTTTATTTTTCATGTGTTCATATGTGCTATTAAGAACAACAAAAAAATACCCCTTGATTTAGCATTACACCAGAGTGATTTAATGTTTCACCTCCTGGATAAACACTTCGTGAGTGACACCACAAAATGATTCTTGCAATCCCTGGAGGATTAAACATTGTTTCTGTTTTCTTAGAGGAGGTGCAGCCAGATAACACATGAAATGTAAAGTTTTATGCTCTTAACTGCTGCTAAAGGAATTTAGGTATTTATATGCCATTAAAGAGAACATTCAGCAATTGGAAAAACTGCAGATTTTTTTCATAACACATTTAAAATAATTTGCAAGGATATGATATGAAAAGATGTGTTGCGTAGTACAACTTCAACCAATAAACAATCTTGCCCTGATTATGAATGACAAAGCTCTAGGCAATGAAGTGACACATAGGCGCACCTTGCACCAAGAACAATTTCGCTTCTAGAAATTCAGTTTCACGTCCTTGAAACTTTCATTCTCAATTTTCAGGTTGCTGCCATAAATATATGAAGTTTTGATGATAGATTATCATATTAAAATTTGTAAAGGTACAAATACATTAACAATCAGAGGACTTGGGGGTGGTGGTCGATGAGAAAATGAACATGAGTTGACAGTGTGCGCTTGCAGCCAAGAAAGCAACTGTATCCTGGGCTGCATCAAAAGGAAAATGACCAGCAGGTTGAGGGAGGTGATCCTCCCCTTCTACTCTGCTCTTGTGAGACCTCACCTGGAGCATTGTGTGCAGTTCTGGTGCCCTCAACATCAAAATAGGACATGGAGCTGTTGGAACAAGTCCAGAGGAGGCCACGAGGATGATCAGGGGACTGGAGCATCTCCCATATGAAGACAGGCTGAGAGAGTTGGGGCTGTTCAGCCTGGGGGAGAGAAGGCTGCGTGGAGACCTCCTAGCAGCCTTCCAGTATCTGAAGGGGGCCTATAGGGATGCTGGGGAGGGGCTTTTCATTAGGGACCATAGTGACATGACAAGGGTAAATGGATTCAAACTTAAACAGGGGAGGTTTAGATTGGATCTAAGGAAGAAATTCTTTCCTGTGAGGGTGGTGAGGCACTGGAATGGGTTGTCCAGGGAGGTTGTGACTGCTCCATCCGTGGCAGTGTTCAAGGCCAGGTTGGATGAAGCCTTGGGTGCCATGGTTTAGTGTGAGGTGTCCCTGCTTATGGCAGGAGGGTTGGAACTAGATGATCTTAAGGTCCTTTCCAACTGTAACTATTCTATGATTCTATGATTAAGCTAGGTGTTCCTGTAGCTGTAAGTCAGTTGCTTTACTATGCCCTAATATTTATATTTCTTTTCACATAATCACCTCAGAGAAATGAACTGATACACTGCTAACCTTTTGTCACTTCTGGAATAACATTCTGGAAGTAATTAGAAATCTTTGTGATGTATCTTTCTTCAGCTTCCCTCTTTGGAGTTACATGTCTTTTTTCCTTCCTCTGGAGGTGTCTAAACAAACATGGAATCATGGAACATACAGAGACAAAAATTGTTCATAAATATTTATAAGATAATGGATTCCAGACAGTGCATGATTATTCATCAACACATCATACACTGAAGTGAAATGAATTATTCACAAATAGTTTATGGCTTCAGCATCTTGAATTAATTATTACAGGTTTGATTCCTTCCGAGTCACTCTGGATAGCATCCGTCATGATTAATGTGGATAGAATGCACTGTTATACAAATCATGGAGTTCTGGAGAGCAAGAAGCAGGAAGAATAATTTTCAGTTGTTTATTTCATCTTTAATCACTTACATTTCATAAATGTGTTAGAAATTGAAAATTCACCTATATAAGAACGGTATGAACTATTTTCCATTATTAAATTGAACTAACTAAAAAATGTAAAACTATTCAGACAATTGTAGATGTTATTTCTGCCTTCCTGTCTTAACAGGGGATTAAAATGATGTTTTGGGTGTTGGTTTCGGGTTTCTTTTGCATTTTTTTAAACATCTAAGTAAAAAATACAGATGTTTAAAAATAGCTGTATTTTCTTCTGTAAAGCACAGCTCACCAAGGACTGTCTTAAGTTTACACAGAATATAAAGCTTTCTTCTGATTATATTAAAACTCAGCTATTCTACAGTTCGGATTTTTTTGCCTTTCTTTTTTTCCAAAACTTGTCAGTCATGATTTACTCCTTATATACTTATGGAAAAGCAGGTGGATTAAAAAAGGAAAGAGTGTGACCTGAGGAAAAAGAGGAATACATCAGATTTTCATCAATTCCTTTGTTTCAAATATAAAATAAATATATTTTCTGATAAGACTTTCTGAACAGTGATGAAACATACATATCAAAAATTGTGCATTCATTTCACCTGGGTTTCTATCATAGAATCAAAGAATCAGCTAGGTTGGAAAAGACCTTTAAGATCAAGCCCAACCATTACCCCAGGATGGCCAAGACCACCACTAAACCATGTCACTATGGGGCTCATCTACACAGGTTTTGAACACTTCCAGGGATGGTGACTCCACCACTACCCTGGGCAGCATGTTCCCATGCCTGACTAGCCTTTTGGTGAAGAAATTTTTCCTAATATCCAATCTAGACCTCCCCTGGTGCAGCTTGAGGCTGCTATCTCTTGTCTTGTCACTTCTTACTTGGGAGAAGAGACCAATCCCCACCTCACTACAACCTCCTTTCAGGTAGTTGTAGAGAGCAGTAAGGTCCCCCCTGAGCCTTCTCCAGACTAAACCACCCCAGTTCTCTTAGCCATTCCTCATTCAACTTGTGCCCCAGGCCCTTCACCAGCTTTGTTGCCTTTTCTGGACCTGCTCCAGAGCCTCAATGTCTGTATTAACAGTTACTAACAATGTTGTCCTCAGTACAATGACCTGTCACTTCTATACGTGTTTTTTTGCTGTATCCTTATTTTCATTTATCTTATTCATGAATATTGAAGTGGGACTGGCTAAAATCCTCTTCTATGATCCAAAATATCTTCAGACTGAAATTTTCTAGAAATTATTCTTTTAGCTGAACGAAGTGACATTTTATTTCTGACTGTAATGTATGATTCGATTCAAGTTCCAATAATCTTAAAGGACACTAGCAAAATATTTTCCTCAGTCTCCTTCAGGAACTACCACTGTTTTTTCTGGACACTGCTTGGAAGTCTTTTATGTTTCATGTTTAAAGAAATGGATGGCTAGAATCCTCCCTTCGTTAGGGAAGTTATTTAGTTTCATATAATCTGAGGCGCTCAAAGTGCTAAGAAATCCATGTGAGTTGAAACCCTTCTCTCTGAATCGTTGCCTCATCTTGACTGCTCAAAGAAAAGCTGGGTGTGAACCACTGCTGGCTACATGCTTGTTTCCATTGGAATGAATGCCAGAATCGATAGGAGAATACAAGAGGGCATGTCCTATATATTATTATATCAGGGGACCAGAACTCCAACATGCATCATGGAAGTCATCACTCAACTGTGGAAACACAGCCTCTCATGTGCTTTTTGTAGGAACAACTCTTATGTTTTTGAGAACAGAAATACATATCAGAACTTCCCAAAGATTTGCTAAGACACATTTTTGCATGGAGTTTTCATAAAATTGAAAGTAGAATCCTATGTAAAAATTATTTTGTAATAAAAACTAACAGACATAGATGCTCTTACATAATTGACAAAATTATATAGATACTTGCAAGTTTACTACAATCAGAGGATTACCATTAATAGTTGCCAAATGTCAACAATGGAAGTTGTGAGTGCTCCATCCCTGGCAGTGTTCAAGGCCAGGTTGGATGAAGCCTTGGGTGACATGGTTTAGTGTGAGGTGCCCCTGCTTATGGCAGGGGGGTTGGAACTAGGTGATCTTAAGAACCTTTCCAACCCTAACTATTCTATGATTATATGATTCTATGAGATAGCAGTGACTTAGGCATGCAATATATTTTGATTATTGAAGCAGGCATGGTAGGCATTTTAATAGACATGCTCAGCATAAAGCAAGACTAAGCTTTCTTGTTGACTGTCCCACAACCTGCTTTTCAATTAGTCAGGCTTTGAAGTTATCTATGAATCTGTCTCTGTCATAAACTCAAAAATCCAGCTGTTCTTGCTTCCATTATGAACCTTTTAGCCTTAAAATTTTCCTCTGCTACCTGTTATGATTATTGTAGTTTTAAAGAAAATGCATGTGAAACTCATACACAGAGAAATGTGTGTTTCTAACTAGACAAGTTAGGAGTTGCTATAGGGATTAAAAATTAGCAGATGTACAAAGAAGGTGTCACAGATAATGTAAATCCTAAAATTAAGAATTTTGTGTCCCCCAGATCAATTTGTCGACCTTATACAATCACATGTACACAAAAAATCAACAAAGGGTGAGCTAGCACAGAGCATAATTCAATCCTAAATATCCAGTTCACACATATTACAACAAGAATTTTATTTTCTGAAAAAAAAGTACTCTTGCCTTTTATTGTCTCCACCAGCAGACTTGTAACTTGATAGTTTTATCAATTTTCTTATTTTTATTTCATAGGTATTTATTTTATTCATAAGAACTTCACTTCTTTAAGAATGACACGTGACTATTTCTTTAAATGAGACTGGTTTAGAATCACAGAATCATAGAATCTGAGCCATAGAATGGTTTGGGTCAGAAGGCAGTCTAAAGATAATTTAGTTCCAACCCCTCTGCCACGGGCAGGGACACTTTCCATTAGACTAGGTTGTTCAAAGCCCTATCGAACTGTCGTGGTTTAAACCCAGCCACGCATCTCATTCACTCACTCAACCCCCCCTTTCTTGCCCTCCCCTGCTTCCAGAGGGATGGGGAGGAGAATCAAAAGAATGCAACTCCCACAGGTTGAGATAACAACAATCCAGTAACTAAGGTATAACACAAATCACTATTGCTATCACCAATAATAATAACGGTAAAGGAAATAACAAGGGAAAAGAATACAGCATCTCATCAACCACCGACAAAAAACTCACGACACCCGAACCCAACCTAGTGCTGACCGACCACCTCTTCCAACCACCCCGAGAGAGAGAACTCACCCTTCTGGGTAACTCCCAGTTACCTCCTGGGCATGACGTGCTATGGTATGGAATACCTCTTTGGTCAGTTTGGGTCCTGTCCCTCCTTCCTCCCGGCCTCCCCTCCTCCCCGGCAGAGCATGAGGCTCACAGAGTCCTTAGTAAGGGCAAACATCGCTCAGCAACAACCAAAAACATTGGCCTTATCAGCCTTGTTCCCGGGTTAAGTCAAAACACACTAAGGAGGAAAAAAACTGACTGCAACTGCTGAACCCAGGACACCAACTTGGCCTTGAACACTGTCAAGGATGGGGCAGTCGCAGCTTCTCTGAGCAACCTGCTCCTCCTCATAATGAATAATTTTTTCCTAATGTCTAACTTTCCTTGTACTGATTGAACAGTTTTGTGACCAGTGATACCTTAGTAATCTTCAAGTAGGAGTGAGAAATTGTTCCAGACTCATGGCAGAATCACATCTGGCTGAGACAGTGTTGTGGTTTTAATCCTGTCAGCAAGCCAGCCACACAGTCCACTCCTCCCCTTCCCTCCCCACCCCCCCTCCCAGAAGGATGGGGAGGAGAATCGAAAGAATGTAACTCCCACAGGTTGAGATAAGAACAGTTTAGTAACTAAGGTATAACACAAATCACTGCTGCTGCCACCAGTAATAATAATGATAAAGGAAATAACAAGGGAAGAGAGTACAATACCACCCGCTGACTGAGCCCGACCAAGCAGTGAGTGCCCTTCTGGGTAACTCCCAGTTACATCTGTGGCACGATGTGCTGAGGTATGGAATACCTCTTTGGCTACTTTGGGTCAGGTGTCCTGTCTCTGCTTCCTCTTGGCCTCCCCTCCTCCCTGGCAGAGCATAAGACTCACAAAGTCCTTGGTCAGACTAAACATTTGAGCAGTAACTAAAAACTTCAGTGGTATCAGTTCTGTTCCCAGGCCAAAAGTCAAAAACATAGTGCTGCACCAGCTACTAAGAAGGAGAAAAAATGACTGCTACTGCTGAACCCAGAACAGACAGGGAGTAAAATCTATCTGACAAAAAAAGGAAGGACTGTGAGTCATTGCAACTAACTGAAGCTGTATCTTGCCCATGCTACAAATAGGTAAGACTAGGTAGATATCCCAATGGAACATCTGCATTTCATGTATTCTGAAGCAACGTTTTAAACCAATAAGCATAGCATGCTGTGACAAACTTACAGATAAGATAGTTATATTCTGAATTGTGCACTTCTGTCATAAAGAAAAATATATAGAGTATTAACACACAGGTTAACCAGATATCAGATGTTATGTATATGCTAAAGAGGATGCCATAACTTGCTTGAAATCTGAAGTCTTGAGGTCTTCACGTGTTTATGAGTCACTCAGTTTCTTACATATGCAAATCCTATAATGAAACACTTGTTTTATTCTTCTGCTTACAATTTAAAGTAAACCAGGATCCCTTTAATTATGTACTGTACATAGAAATAAAAAGCAGCCCCTGCCACAAAGATCTTATAGGTCAACCATAAAAGGAAACAGATGGCCAGAGACAGATGGGGAAACAGAAGGAAATAATGAGACTTGTGTGATGGATATAAGAAATGTAATTTGGCTGATCATTTCCCTACGCGTGTTAAATATGTGGTGGGTAATGAACATGATGGTACAGAGACATTTTATGGAACTTCTGCATTACAACCCTTTTCCCTCACCTGCTGTAACAAGGGTTGCCACAGAAAATATCACAGTTCAAGAGTAGTTACTTGCTCAGTAATTGCTTGTTCATGCATAGTTTGCTTAAGTGTCTCTTGGAAATTAGCCAACTTCTGAGCCTTTTCACAAGCAGAAAAAGAAAGGCAGAGACAGTGTTTACAAATTTTGCTACTCTTCTGTTTTGTTAATGCGGTATCTTCAGTTTGATGACACCCTGAGGACCATGCTTCCCACCATGAGAGCAAGAGAAAAAAACACCAACACCCCCCCCCCCAAAAAAACAGAAAACCCCACAACATATAATA
>NDXB01003112.1:0-12955 GCA_002631895.1 Agapornis roseicollis
CTGTGGCTGCCCCATCCCTGGCAGTGTTCAAGGCCAGGTTGAACAGGGCTTGGAGCAACCTGCAATAGTGGAAAGCATCCCTGACCATGGCAGGGGGTTGGAACTGGATGAGCTTTATGCTCCCTTCTGACCCAAACTCTTCTATGATTCAATAACAAGATGGAAGAGGTCTGGCAGCAGCTCCCACTGGCTGCTTTTGTACAGAAGTAGAGGTATGAGATGCTGGTTTGCAGGGCTCCTCTCATGCACCAGTCTTGGCTGTCATAGTACTGGAAACATACATTAAAACAGTTCATTGCATCCTTTGGTGCACTTGCTCCACTTCATGGTGAACACAGAGGTTCACGCAGTACTTCTTTGTATTAGTTTGGGCAGGTGAGGAAGTGCAGTAGGACCTTATCGCCACCGGAGAGGAAGGATAGGGATGGCATGGGATTCCTAGAGGCTGCTTAACTTCTTTGTTCAGCCTTCACAGAAAACATTGTTTCTTATGATGTTTCGCCATTGACACACATGGGCACTGGGAAGACATGAAAAATCATTGCCCTACATCACCCCACTACTTCGACTTCAGATTCTCTTCCCTGCCTACACCCCCTCCAAGTTTGGATGGTAAAGGAGGAAGGAAGAAATCCACCCCTCCACTTTCTCACCCCGCTTTTCACCTTTGTCCAGGTCCCCTGTAAAAGCGTGCCCCAACCATGCAGTCATGCATGCCCCGCCTTCAGCTAACGGCTTTGGCCGCAGGGTTGCTGCTGTGGTAGGAAGGGAGGAGGGACCGGAGGGTGACTGTCAAATACAGTTCCCTCTTCCACTTCCTCCCTCCCTCCCTCCAACCTACTGCTCACTGCAGCACAAGGGCCAAGACTCAGATCTGCCCATCTCTCCCCGTTGTTTGCCTTGGCCTGACTTCTCTTTGCCCCAGGTGCCGACCTCTGCCACTGGTCCAGAGACATGCAAGCCATCAAGTGTGTGGTGGTGGGAGACGGGTAGGTACCCAAAGGTTTGTTGTGGATGCTGGGAGGGAGAGTGGGTGACAAGGGGCAATTAAGAGGGTGTCTGCTTGGTGAACCTTTCCCAGCTTTGCTTCTGACCTCCTGCAGACTGCGTTCCCTCTGGCTCGCTCTTCCCTGCCCAGGGCAAGGGACCTTCTGCTGGGAATGAAGTAGAAGAGGACATTTTGAAGGGCATCTGCCAAAGGGGCATGGAAAGTGGGTCAGGTCTGTCCCAGCACAGGAGGTGATGGTGTTGCTGCCAGGTTCAACCTGTATGCAGGAGTCAGATTTAAAACCCTACAAGTACAAGAGCTCTCCTGCAGGTGAATGGCTCCTTGAAAGCCATCTGCTCACTGGGATCAACTGAGAGAGGGCAGAGCACTATGATCTTGAATCTCTGTGTTCAGCACATTATCTTCGTATCGGAGCATGCGGGAGTGTTTGGTAAAGGGTTTGTGTGGGCCCAAGGGGGACAAGCTCTTTACATTGAGTATATGCCACTTTGGGAGGGAGAGGTAGCACAGCTTTGCCTTTACAGTGTGATGGTGTCACTGCCCATAACCCATGATCCCTAGAAACAGCCTGATCTAAGCCATCAGTAAGGGAAGCAGTCAGTACTGCTTGGGGCAGAAGGGACAGGACTTATTCTTGCCCTGTCGGATAAGGAGGTACAGGGGAAGAGAGTCCGCGTTGGGCATGGAGTAGATTAATTCATTTCCCAGTGAGGAGCTGACCAGACTGCTATCTGGGACAGCTATCAGGTAGCAGATGAAGACACATTTGCAGCAACTCAGCTCCCCACAGTCACTTCCTCCTTCAAAACTCGCCTGGGGAAGAAGACATCTGCAAACATAGCAGTACGTGTTAGACATATTCTCTGGGGCTGGAGCAAGGGGATGGGGAGAAGGGACAAGGAAGGAGAGAGCCCCCAGTAAAAACCATTACCTCTAGGAAAGGTCCTCTGAAGGCTTCAAGCTAGAGCTGGGTGTTTATCTGTTGCCCTGTTAACCCTGCAGTTTCCCCCTACACATTACACCAACTCTGTAGCCATCCCTCAAGGCAGCATTCCCCTCATATTATGGCTAACTCCACAACACGTTCTGCTTTCAACTGCTCTGACCAAAACTCCTCTTAAATGTCTACTGCCTCGTCATTTTGCTTCTCTGTGCACTACACCTCCCCTCTCACCATCTTGCAATGCAGCAGTTCAGTTATCCCCCCACAGCTCTGAGAAATTGGTCCACCACCCTTCACCTCCCTCCCAACCATATCAGCCTTGCACCCTCCCTTAGTGACCACAGGACCTTCTGCCATCACTCAGCTAAGCCACTTGATGTTGCCCCATAGCTGTTCTGGCCCTATATCCCACATCACTGACCTATTAACACTGAGCTCAGCCCCAGTAACCTCACCTCTTCTCTCAGTAGCTTGGTGGTAACCTTTACCTCTTCACTGATCCTCTGATCTGATCCTCTCTGTTCAATTGCACTAGTTCAGAACCATCTCCCCATGCATGACTGACTCACCCACAGTCCTGTAGATCTCCTGAGCCATTACCTGTGGAGCTTCAGGAAGCTTCCTTGGCCCTCCCTTAATATGTCTGCAATAAAAGGGAAGTAAGGGAGCTGGGAAAGAGAAGGGACTGGGAGAGGAGAATCTGAGAAAGGGAGGTAGCAGAAGGAAGAAACAAGTGTAAGAGCATGCTGAAAGGCTCAGCTTCCCCACAGAGCAGTGGCCAAGGCAGATGTCTTGTGAATAAGGACAAACACGCTGTACCTGCCAAGGGCACACAGAAAGGCAGCGCTGCAGCTCTGCAACAGGGGACTTCGCAGGTACAGCTGAGATGGTTGGAGCATCCCCAGCAGTGGGACTTCAGCCTCTCCTACAGGAAAGACATCTCTCCCCTCCTGTGGCTGTGCTTGCAGGCTGAAGAGGCAGGTTGCTCTCACCACCTCCATTTTACATATACTGCAACTGAAACCTGGCCAGACTTTCCCAGGCCACCCAGACCTAAGGGGCAGCAGCACAGCGAGAGAAGGATTCTCCTTCCCACTCCTGTCCTGGCTGCTTTATCTTCCTCAGTTTCTCTCTACTTGTTTTCCACACCACAGGCTTCAGCTTGACCACACAACCTTCTTGACAGCCTCCTTTCCCACTTCTCTCACACCAGTGCTCTCACCCTATCTGGTCCATTCTGCTACCCTGGCTCATTGGCACCCTGTTACAGCATGGGTGTGGGGAGGCTGAGGAGAGAGGAAGCAGAAACACCACCAGCAGCCTCCATCAGCGGCAGGGAGAGGCACCTTGATGGCTGCTTACAGCTCTCTGCAGTGATGCTGCAGCTCTCTGCAGACAGGCGAGACTGTAACGTGTTGTGGGGAAGTCAAGAGAAGGTGCTGCCGGTCCCTGGCCACAGTGCCTGCAGAAGCAGGCAGGGGTGCCTGTGCTCAGAGGCATGTCATGGCACTCCAGCACTGAATCAATACACCTACCCCGGAGCTGTGGGGTAGGTGCACTGTGCATGCACTGGGAAATGGGCTCTCACCTCCATCTCAGAGTGGGTGTGTTTCAACTGAGTGATCTCTGTACCAAACTGTACAAACAAGCCTTTGTGCTCAAAGACAGCATTTCTGGGTAACATCCTGTCTTTCTGCCTGCTGGTTGTCTAACCTATGGCTGCGCACTGCCTGGTCCCGTGAGTGCATTTCTGCTTCCAGGGGCCTCCTGACAAGGCTAGCTTAGAAGTATGAAAGGATTGCCCCATCCGCATCTCACCCTAACAAGTCTTCCTGCACTACACAATTTCCTGCTGGTTTTCCTTTCTCTTCCAGAGCTGTAGGCAAAACCTGTCTCCTCATCAGCTACACTACCAATGCCTTCCCAGGAGAATACATCCCCACTGTGTGAGTAAAGGAATAAACTGGTTCTGGGGTGGATGGGAGGCATGGAAAGCAGGATGCAAAGGGGTGTAGAAACCCATTGTTGTTCACTCTGAAGGCAGGGTTACAATGTCCATGCCAGAAGAGGAAGGGCTGCCAAACCAGCAAAGGTGTCCCTACACTTCAAATCTGTCACCTTTCACCAGAAGCACAAGTGGACTTATAAACCCTTAGTATAAATGGGATATTTGGGAGAAATAAGCCAATCCAAGGGTCTATCTGCCTGCTAAGTTTACACATGGTTTACACACAGATGGGGTCTTGCCAGGCAAAACAACCAGGCACAAAATTGGCCTAGACTCAAGAGAAGACAGTTGGATAGATAGAAGTCCCCACTTCCTTCCTTATCATAGGAGCAGGCACTGATACTGCTGATGGTAAGAGTGCAGGATTCATCTCAATGCCAGAATAGAAGCACTATACAATCCAGCAGATGCATGCATGAGGCTGGGACAGACATGCAGACTCTTAGCATAAGAAACAAGCTTAAGGTTGCTTTAGTTTGAGTGGTCAGATGCATTTGTACTTCCAAAGTGCATGGGATTATGTTTGGGGATGCACACCATGCCTACTCATATCACACCACGGGGATGTGAAGTATGACTATACACTTCCTGAGGTGGGAAAAGGAGCTAGGCACAGTATGTCAGACAGCCAGCTCAGGTTCAGATTTCTTGGGAAGGAAAGATGCAGGAAAACCTTAGCATCACTATTTTCTCCAGACCAATTTGCAATGGCATTACAAAACATAGCTGTGGCAGCAAGAACCCTTCTTCTCTCAGAAACTGGTTTGTGAAAGGACACCATCCCTTCAAGCACATAGCCATGAAGTGGCTATGCATTTTGTGTGTCACACACCATTTCTCCTCCTGTCTGAGGCTTGTGCCTGGAGACACGAAAGGGAGGCTGTTCTGTGGTCCTGGACTCCATAGCTCATCTCACAGTGGTGGTGTATGTTGTGAGCATATTCACAAGGTCTTTGTGTTGGAGCAAAGGGGAGGAACACTTCTATTGTTTTAATATATATCTATTTATTTCTATGAAGTCTTTGCTCCCAAGCATGCAATCCTGATAGCTGTTCTCAAATATTTCACACTGAATTGTCAGAGTAAGGGACACACCTTGGCATATTGGCCTCAGGTTCAGTAGGGGTATTGAGGAGTGCAGGGCTCTGAGAGAGCTACAGATACATGGGTTCTTTTTCTTCACTTTTAAGAAGAAGGAAGGGGTTTAGAGTACAGAAGAAACACAGGAACTGGGTTAGAACAGACACAGTTGTGGGAAGGATACTGGAAAAAACTGAAGGTTTTATGGATCTGCATGAAAGATGGCAAAGGCAAAGCTGCAGCCTGGCACCTGCCCAGGACAGATGGGGAGGAGGTTGATGCTGAGGGGGAAGTCCATAAAGTTCATAGCATCACCTAGGTGAGCTGAGAAGAGGAGCCAGCACCCTTTGCTCCTGGGTGCACCTAGCAAATCCCAGCTACACTACTGGAAGAGCTCCCTCTTCTCCTGTTTGAGCTATGGCCTATGTCTCTGAATTCCAGGTTTGATAACTATTCTGCCAATGTGATGGTTGACAGCAAGCCTGTAAATCTGGGGCTATGGGATACTGCTGGACAAGAGGATTATGACAGGCTGAGGCCGCTCTCTTACCCGCAGACGGTGGGTCACACTCTATGTCCCTCCTCCTTTGTTTCTCCATCAAATATGCCTTCGGCCCCAATGCAAAAATCAACATTTGCTGTAAAACGGTGACACGACCATTCCTGTCTCTCTCTGCCCTTTTTTGAGTGTACCTCTGTTGATATACAATTGCTTTGAAACCCTTAATGTAAAAGGCATCTAAGGGTGTTTTGGAGAGTTCATCTACTGGTGCAACATAGCAAGAAAACCCCTGGGAATAAAAGAGCCAAACCCTCCTTTTGTGAAGTTAAAGAGGCTCAGAGAATTCAGGAGCTGAGGCAGGAGCTTCTTACATTTCTGTGAACCCTACTGTTCTGGCTTCTGCCTTATAAAAGAGATCTGATGTGGAAACACATGTGTTTGATCTGCTGACACCTCAACTAAGCCCAAGCATCTTGCAGAACAAATGGATGCCTCCACAGATACACTGATTCACCAGTTTTTCACCACATTAACAGAGTGATTTTGGGATTAAAGATCACTTTCCCTGGAGGATGCTGTTCCAAGCAGTCTCTTGGCAAGCTCAGAAAGATGCTGCTGCCTCAGGCATTGACCTCAAGGTTACCATTGCAACCAAAAGGGCTAGGAATTGAAGGCATTATTTGTTTCAGCTAGGTTCAGCCACTTAAAAGCCAGACACCTGGTATAAGCTGCTTGTGTAGGCTCCTTCTATAGTCAGTCCAAGCAGCTGTATTTCTCAATAAAGTGCTTGCATCCACCCTGGGACACATCCCAGGGATAGGTGCAGGAGCTGTTTTCCAAGTGTTTTGCCTCTAATGGTTATAGAAGTACAGAAATTAATAGGCTGGGCCTGACACCCTTATTTTAGCTATGTTGGATGAAATAAATACAACCCACAAGAGCTGGTTTGGTTTAGGTTTTAATGCAAGTCAAAATTCTGCCATGCCCAGGAGAAGCACTCCTGTGTATAACCAAAATTCTACCTGATTTGTGTCCTGCATGTGCACTTTTCAGGCTGGCCATACCTCTGTTTCTACAGCAGACAAAATTATTCTGTCCTGAAAGCTTTCTGGTTCTGTGAGAAATGAGCAGGATGCTGTCAGGCCATTTCCCATGAGGATGAGTGTGCCTACCACAAAAACCCCATCCTCATAGTTAAACATTTGGCTCTTCTGATAATGGTGGCTATGGTTACCATGAGTCAGAGGAGCAAATGTCCTTCTCCCCTCTAGAGGCAATTAGCAGCATTTAGGACTGTCTTACACTGAG
Organism: Agapornis roseicollis; assembly: GCA_002631895.1. Taxonomy (NCBI): domain Eukaryota; kingdom Metazoa; phylum Chordata; class Aves; order Psittaciformes; family Psittacidae; genus Agapornis; species Agapornis roseicollis. Next base: position 6,851 of record NDXB01003112.1, read on the forward strand.
AGACCGCTTTCCCTAGCATGGCTCTTTGCTGCAGAGGGAACATGCTGCCCACCCGCCTCTTCTCTCCCCTCTTTGCCCCCTTGTCATGCAATCCCATGCTCTCATCCTAACTCTGTGCCATGGTTGTATACTTACAGGATGTCTTCCTGATCTGCTTCTCTCTTGTCAGCCCAGCATCTTATGAAAACGTCCGTGCTAAGGTAAGGTGGAGTATCGTGGTCCATCAGGGGCTGAAGAAGGTGGGCTTGGTGGTGCTCTGTGGGTGAAGACTGCCAATGAGAGGTCTGGATTCAGAGAGGTACTATCATTTTTACATCAGTCAGAAGGAACTAAAACATCAACCTTCTTCAACATGTCTTCCCTGAACCATGTCAGAGAAGGCGGAAAACCCTATTAACAGGCTAGTATTCATCTTGCTCTGCTATTGAGCTATGTGTGAGACCACCAGCTTATATTCCAATGGTACCTTTCAGCCAAGACAGCACAAACATGCAGGACTGCTCCATAGGGTATGAGAAGGCTTTGGATGGGAAGTGATGGCAGAACAAGGACATTGAAGGAGAGAACAGTATTTCCTTCCTATCAGTTTCGGGTTCCTCCCTGGATTTCAGGGAGCCATGAAGGGTTGAAAGCAGCCTGTGCTTTTGCTTAACAGAATTTGAGCCAGAAGGCCCAGCAACAAGGGCTGGCCTGGTGTAGGCTATAGTGCCCACCACTGAATGGAAGGGCTGTGAGGAAGGACAGGGTGTAAGCTATGTTGCTGCCTCTCTGTTTCCTTTGTGTATGCCCATATTGTTGACTTCTTCTCACATCTTTGCCTTTTTGCTCTTTTGCTAGTGGTTCCCAGAGGTACGGCATCATTGCCCTAACACTCCCATAATCCTTGTGGGCACAAAGCTGGATCTTCGTGATGATAAGGACACCATTGAGAAGCTGAAGGAGAAGAAGCTATCTCCCATTACATATCCTCAAGGCCTTGCTCTGGCCAAGGAGATTGGTATGTACTTAGGGCATCATTTAACCTCGAGGCAGAACATAAGGGCTTCCCCTGAACTTAATGAGACTTTCATAGAAGTATCTCCCAGTTGTATCTCTGAGGTACACGAGGAGACACATCAAGGATCATGGGACAAAATGCATGCCAGGAGACTCAGAAGGAGATCTGCTCCTTGAGAAAGCCTCAACCCTCTGTTTTCTGCCTCTCTCTGGCCACCATCGTAAACACACACACACAAATACAGGCTTGCACATTCCCCTCCCCTTTTACTTTGCTATTTCTACCTCAGCCAATGTTTTTATGTGAAAGCCGCAGCTGCTGTGTGGGCAGAGGCCTCTCCTCCACATCCGGAAAGATGTGGAAGAGTGAGCTTTCTAACATCTCTCAGGAAGAGCTGCAACTGCAGCTTCCTGTCCCTGACTGACTACCAGGGCACATACATGCAGCCCCTGGTACACATATCTCACCCCACCACTCATCTCAGGGCATCAGCTCCCACTTGCATTTTGAGACATGCACAAATGCTTGGTACAGGTAACCTCTCTTCTCAAATACAGTACACAGAGGCAGGAGAGAAGGTGGGAAACATCTTGAGGAGGGAGTTTTCAACCGAGGAGCGCGTGTCCAACCAGGGTAGCACAGCCAGCCTCACACAGCGGCTCTGCTCTGGCAATGAGAGTAGGGAACAGGCAAACCCTGGTCTTGTATGGCTGGCAAGTTTTGCCCTGAAGTGAACTGTCTGAGTGAGAGAAGTGTGTCCTGACAATGCTTAATGGCTTTGATCGCCTTAGCTGTATTTATCCAATTTGCTTTGCTTTCCAGTGTGAGGTGTCAGAGATTTTGAAGGTACAGAGTCCCAAAAAGGGACATACCATGTGATACCATGATACCAGGCTGTGATACCATGAGGCCAGGCCGTCTGAATTACACTTGAAGCCTGAGGAGACTTGAGACCTCATCTCAAGATGAGACTCGGTGGTGTTCAGGTGGCATGTGCCTGAGGACACTGTGCAACGGGCACTGCGAGGAGGAGGGTATTGTGGCTGGGAACTGATGTGAGCCAGAAGCGTGTTGCTGATGCACATGCATCTCTGTCTGCTTGGTGTGATCTATGGCATCCCTTCTACATGTTTCTCTTGGTAGCCGACCCGTGGGTACCCCCACTGCCTATGTCAGTTCCTTCCTCCCTATTACAGCACTTGCTTTCCTCCTGACAGACTCTGTGAAATACCTTGAATGCTCAGCTTTGACACAACGTGGGCTCAAGACAGTGTTTGATGAGGCCATCCGAGCAGTTCTCTGCCCGCAGCCCACCCGGACGAAGAAACATGTATGCAACCTCCTCTGAGCAAGTAAGTCTGGAAGGGATCCCTTGGAATTACAACAGTGGCACTTTCCTGCTCCCAAACCTAGGTGGTCAGGGCCACTGGGTTCCTATGACCTGCTGTGCCTGGTGGGATCAGTCATCCTCATAGAGGGAGAGGGAGACAGAAGTCCTGCTTGGGGAAAGGACAGGACATGTCATGACAGAGCACACATATCCCTAAACCATTTCCCCCTCCTTCCTGCTTGCATATGGGCATGTTTTCCCCCATCTCCTGGTGCAGGACAGCCCAGGATTTTCCACCTCTGCCCTCACAGGGAAGAACTGTCCTCTGCCACAAAGGGAACTATATCCAGGGTGCCTCGGGTATGACCTGCTGTGAGAGGTGTGAAGCTGCAGGCTTTGCCTATAGGGAAAACAAAACAAAACAAAACAAGACATGGCAGTTACACAATGGCCCTTCCTCTTACCAGGCCCTGCTCACCTCAAGGGGTTTTTTCGTGTTGCTGTTCAGCAGGCAGTGGCTTTTCCCCCAGGACTCCTATACTCCTCATATTATTCCCACCTGCCCTTCCCCTTCAACTCAAGGCAGCAGAGGGACGACAGAAGCTTCAGGACAAGAGGCAATGCTGGCCAAAGCCTGAGGGAAGAGAAGAATGGGAGCTTTCTCCTTGGGACCTTGCCTTTCATTCTTATACCACCACTGTGGCAGAGGGAGGGAGAGCAGGAAATAGACAAGCTGATGTTGCAAGATCTGTCATGTTTTTGGCTATAGATCCCATCCCCATCTTGATGCCAGGCTCTGCCCAGCACACAGCAAAGCAATGGTTCCAGCATCCCAGTACCAACAGTACCTTGTGGCGATCACTGTGCTTTTTACTTCTGCTGGCTTGAAAGACTGCTGTGGGTCCAGCAGCACTGGTTTGCCCATTTGCACAACTTCCCCACACTCAGCTCTTCCTCACCAACCCCCAAGCTTACAACATAGTGAATAATTCCCAATAAACAGATTGTACATTCTTGCTATGTCCATGATGTGTTGTGCCTCAGGGGGATAACGGCCCTGACACAGTGAGCAATGGGATGGCCGGAGTGGAGGTACCTGCCCGCTTTGACAACCCAGGTAGCACCAAGCTGAGCTTGGTACTGAGGAGCCCCAGCTGCCATAGGATGAGAGCAGGCCTGACTCATGCACCAAGTTGCTAAGTTCTCAGCTCAGCCCCCTGCATTCCTCAGTAAGGTGCAGATGTCGCTTGCCAGCCAAAGGTGATTACACCTTTGTAATCACCTGTAATCAGCCAGCAAGGTGATTGCACCTCAGCTTTTGCCCTTCCCCTTCTCATCCTCCATGTGTTCAAGAGAAAAGTTGTCTCCCCTCCCAGACACAGAAAGGATGAGATGCAGGCACTGGGACAGGACAAATCTGGTAGTAGACTCCTCTCTGTGGGGACTGTGGCTGTGGGTTGCTGGGGACACCCCTTCACCAAAACGTTTCTGCATTAATGCTCCTAAGCTCACATCACAGGCAGTCATACCAGTACCGGCACTCACTCCAGCTACCAGGCTCAGGCAGAGCGAGAACAGGAAGGGGGAGGGCAGGGGGGAAATAAAAAGAGCCAGGAATGAGTCACCAGTCCAGACAAATTGCCTCCAAGTCACTAAAATGAAGCTGAAGAGAGTAGTCCCAGCGGTACCATGGATCTGGCAACTGTGAGCACCTGCCGTCCTGATGCATTGCAGGGACCTGGGAGTAAGTGGTGTTACACAGGGTGGCTGCTACTGCCACTGCTTGCCAGAGGGAGGAGGGCTCAGGGTGCAGTGATTGGCACTGCAAAGTCCTGCAGTCCTAGGAGGGCAAAGAGAAGCTGTGGATTCAGCTCACTGCTCCCCAGTGCAGCACCAATTCTGGGTTTCAGAACCTGCTTTCTGCACTGAGGAGGTGCATGTGTAGTGCCAGCAACAGCCCCTCACTGCGAACCCCTGAGGTACCCTGCTGCCAGGAAGATTTCTGCACACTGAATTCCTGGGCAGATCAAAGGCAGTCAATTCAGTGATGAGGCACATTATTCACTGGTAATGTCCAGAGCAACCCGGGAGAACATACTGCGGCAGCGAGTTCCACAAATGTCTGCATTGCACATGGACTGCAGGATGAATTGCCCAAGCCTCATCCAAAGGTAATGTAAATTGTGAAAACATAAGACCAGAAGGGCAGAAATTAAGTTTCCTGTGTGAGCATACACCTGTGGAAGAGCAAGGGACACAAAGCCCTTGAGAATGGGATCCAGCCTCCCTTAAACTTCCTAGACGTTGCTCAAACCAATGTATTCACAGTGGGTTATCACTTCCTCTCCAGTTTTCAAGCCTTGGCTTTTGCCTTCTCAGTCTGTCCTGTGTCATGCACAGCAATGCAGAGAGGAGAGGCTCACCATCTGCATAAAACAACATTCATGTATCTGGCTACCAGTGATGGTGCACAGGCTGAGCTCTCCTTCCAACACATTTCAAGCAGTTTGCACAACTCCATTACAGCTGAGTCAATAGAGCTGGAGACCTGGAAGCTGTGGTCCTGTGACTCTGCTTGTGCTAACAAGTCCTGCAACTTGCAGCTGGCCTGAGAAGAGCTCTGCTCTTGCACAGCTCTGTTTCTTCCAAGACATGGGCTCAGGGGCTCCATACATGGTGCTGCAGATACATGGCCTGTCATGACTGGCTGCTACCTGTGCAATTCTGTGTGTCTCCAGACAGCATTGTGGCCAAGATCTAGGCTAAGGCATCCCAACAGCTTTCAAGCCCTGCACTGCCTTCACCTGGTCACCTTTGAGTGGCACTGGCTGGACATAAAATTGCACAAGCAGGTTTGGTAGAAAAGGTTTTAGACCCTTGATATATTCCTCTCTTAGAGATATTTCCTACTTCTTTTAAGGCTGGAATTGGCCTTAGGAGCTCAAATGCTCACAACAGCACTGCCAAATGTCAAAAGCTGGGTGACTGCACAGCACAAAGAGTCACTGATGCTGGCTTCACAGCAGGGAATAGTGTGAGGACTACAGAGAAGCACTTTGTGCAGGGATTGGAATGGGAAAATCCTTAATTCTCTTCCTGGCAGAACTGCACACACAAACGAGCTTATATTTTGCCCTGCTCCATTTCTTCTGGGTGCCCTCAGATGAAATCTGACCGGAGAGTCTGGAGGTTTTTTTCCAAAGAAGGTACAAAAGACATGAGATTGTGCACAGAGCCAGGGGAGGCGGGGGAGAGCTGAGACAGACATCCCCCGTTTGCCCATCTGCCCTCCACTCCATCAACCTGGAGGTGCTCGTAGAGCAGAACAGCAGGGAGAAGGTTTTGAGTGCTCGGCATCCGCGCTGGGTTCTGAGCATCTTCCCAGCCAGAAGGCTTTGCCATGTCCCTGCGGCTTTGAGCAGCACCGGTCTTGCCTGCAAGATCCCTGAAACAGGGAGCCCCTCTCTCTTGGCATTCATGGTATTCATAGGGCGCTTTGCACTGCCAGGGGAGCCGGCCTGAATCCCCCCCAGCCACACTACTCTCCCACCACACAACTGCTGTCTGCATCCCTCTCTCCACTATCCCCATCTTCTTTTACCGCACTCTCCATCCTTTGCGCTCCCCCTCTCCCCTTGCCCCTCTCCTGCATCTCCCTCTCTCCCTTTTATTCCCCACCTCGCTCTCTCCCCCCGCATCCCCTCCTTCCCTTTCTCTCCTGGTGTTCCCGTGCCTGGCGTCCATTGGCTGCCACCAGTCGTCCGTCCCCCCCCCCCCC
>NDXB01003112.1:13064-54515 GCA_002631895.1 Agapornis roseicollis
CCCCCCCCCCCCCGGCAGCCGCCGCTCCGCTCCTCTCCTCTCCGTCTCGCCCGGCGCATGAGCCCCGTCTCCCGCGGATGGTGGCGGGAGCTGCTGGCAGAGCCCCGCCGCCGTGAGGCTGAGGGGCCGCACACCCCCGGCCGGAGGGCAGCACTGCCTGCCGGACACCTGCGAGCATGGGAGCTCGTCCCGGCCCAACACCAGCCACGGAAGGGGCAATGGGCAGGTCCGGGAGGCAGGACTTGAGCCTCCCGTAGCGCACGGTGGGATCCTCTTCGTTCCCGGGACCGCTTTTCTCAATTGCCTTTAAGAAAAGGGAAGGGGAAAAAACATGACACGGATTCTGCCGGCGAAGCAGAGGAAAATGTGCATCCCAGAGACACGTAAGTACCAGGCGGCTCTTCCCAGATGTCTCCCGCGGGTGTGAGTCCATGCAGAAGTTAACTCTGCAGTCCCAGAGGAGGAAACATGCCCATCCAACTCCTCCGACCCCCTCCAGCCCTGCCAGCCCAGCCTGGTCCCCAACAGAATGCTCAGCCCCGAGGTGAGGCAGGGGGAGTCCTGAGCTGCAGCAGGGCAGTGGGAAACAGGGGGGACAGGCAGAGATGGGGGCAAGAGGGACTGGAGGTTATTGGCCTCTGCGGTCCCTCCCAGCTCCTGTTCCTGTTTTGTAACCAGGTCCAGGCTCAGCTTTTAGCATCCACCTCCTCCTCATTTCCAGTGCAGACATTTATTAATTTTTTTTTTCCTACAGAAAGTGGTGGCACTGATTTGCATCTCTCCTCTCCCCTCCACTCTGCCTTCCTCCTGCTCTGCAGATGTATGCACCAGGTATATTCTGACAGCATGCGTTAGGGGATCCCAGGTCACTTGCAACAGGTACTATCCACATAAGGGAGAGACCCCAGGCAGGTGCCAGTACCATATCAGCCTGAGGGCAAGGTTCCTCATCAATGCCTACCTATGTGGGTGCTGCCAAAGCAGTCAGTAGAGTGGGTCCAACCCAGATGAGGCATTGGTGTCCAATGGGACACCAAACTAGCCAGAATGGGTGCGTGGTACAGCATTTGAGTTGGTAGATGGTACTTGCCAAAGTTAGAATGGCGCAGGCAGACTGCGCTTGCTTAAAGACGAAGTTTCACCACTGCAGCTGTCTGAGCAGGAGAACAAGTTTCTAGTGAATCAGTGCTTTGTGTTGCATGCCTTAGCATTTTTAACAGGGCTTTTGAGCCCTGAAGTTCCAAACTTAAGCTTTACTGGGTTGCTAAACCACAGCCTGAGCAACCGACTTTGAGGTCTGGACCCCAGACACTTCCCCATGTGCTCTTCAGCCCCAGCATGAGCATCCCCATCTGTATCTGATATTTGTAGGGCTCTGTGTCCAAATGCTTTTTAGTTTTAAGGTCTTCTGCATTCTGGAGGAACTTCCAAAGGGATTCCTAACTGTGTCCCCAACTTCTAGAGGATCATCTTATGCACATACCATTCTGGTCTCTGCCACCCTTGGCAGGGATCTTTGTCTTCAGAAAAGCCTCTGCCCTCCCCTTTCCTCCAACAGGTGATTTGCATCACTAGAACAGCACTGAAAAAAAAAACCCCAAAAAACAGAAGAAAGATCCTTGAGCTTAGAAATAGTTTCAAATCCCTTTGCCCATTCGTTGCAGTCACTCATGATGTGTGCTACTGCAGGACCCCAAGAGATGTGCTTCTATCAGGATAGTGTGTCACAGCCCAAGGCACCTGCAAATGAAGAAAGTCTGAACAATTCTAGTTCTTTAACGCTTATTTAAGTATAGCAGGAAATGTTTATGCAATAACCTGTAGAGCATATAGCCTTAAGACATATTTGCCCAACTGTGGCTTTAAGGGGCCTATCAGAGGATGTTCTTTCAGCATAAGATCTGATATACCTGTGGAGCCTGTTGGGTTTACCTATCTGATATCCATCTGAAGTTCAGGTCTCCCCTAAGGTATACAGAAGTTGGAAGGACACTTACAAAAAAGAATAAAACCTGTAGCATTAAGACTTTTGTGAAGAAAGATGTGATGGTACAGAGAATTCCATCTGGGAGAAAAGTCTCTGGAGTGTTTCTGGCCTCCTGAAAGTAGTTAATATGGGAGTTCTTTCCTTTGGGGTTTTCATTTACATAACAAAAGAGCTTCAGAGCCCTTTTTGTTGGGATGGGTAAAGGTGAGCTTCAGGGTCCCTGTTTTCTTCCACCAAGTCATCCTCCCTTCCAAGGAGCTAGTTCATCAAGAGGATGATGCATAAGGTTTCCCAGGGTGTCTCTGGCCTGGAGTATATGCTGGGCTCTCTATCTCACAAATCCGGAGCCCTGACAAAAGGCACGTTCTTCCCTTATCTGCCTCTGCCTGCAGCTTCTCACCCGGTGTCAGCAGAGAGCTGGTGGTGAATGGAGAGCTTGTTTGTTCAAGGCTCTCCCTGAGTGAGCTGAGTGCTGTTTCCATGCCAAACCCTTATGTGACAGGCAGGTGGGCACCTCAGGTTCAGAAGGCTGGGATGCTGCTTTGGTATTGTGAACAGCTGGGGCAGTCAGAACCTCTTCCATTATCAATGTGTTACAGGGTGAAAGAAAACAAGAGAGAAAGAGACAAGAGAAATCTGGGGTGATCCTTCTTGGTGTACCCCACATAATCCAGCTCTTCCTTTCCTCCTAAACTGGTTTAACAGAAACCAGCTAGCCTCCAGCTCAGCTCAGCCTCTTGGCTTGGACTGAGAGTGGAGATGCTTTCGTTTCTGCTGGTGGGACTAACAACCCCATGATAACCTGGCCAGTCCAAAAAGAGCTGCAGCAAGCAGGAGGGTACTCAGAGAATGAGTGAACCAGAGCTCAAATTGCACTTTGTCAATGGATGCTCTTCCCTTGTTTTTTCTAAGGCACCCGCCACTCATAAATGAGATTCAAGCCTCTGGTCAAGCCATTAGCAAAACATGAGATATTTTCCTGTCCCTAGACTAGCACGTGGTTCTTTTCCCAGATGATCTTTCCCTAGGGGAGAGGACCCATTGACCTACATTGAGCCATGTTCCTGTTTGTCACTCCATGCCCACTCCTGTGTCTCCCAGGATTAGATGGGGTTGATACTGTTCTACATCTTCCAGTTCCCAGCATCCACAAAGTCACTTCAACTTCCCAAGCCTGTCCACACCTACACTCAGTTAATGTGGTGGTTTTATCTGTTCAGCTGTCATGTCCCCATTATCAATAGCTTTTTTCTCCTCCTTTCACTTCCAGATTGGTAACTGATCCTGCAAGGACACTGCCCTCCGCCTATTCCCTGCCTCTGCTATGGACACTTCTGCTTTCAGCCTCCCCACACCAGTGGTGTCTGAGGAGGGGAATGCCTCTGGCAGCTGGGCAGGCTTCACCACTCCCAACGGCTCCACCATCACCAGCCCTGGTGTGATTTTCAGTGGTGTCCTCATCCCCATGGTCTACCTCATTGTCTGTGTGGTGGGGCTGGTTGGGAATTCTCTGGTCATTTATGTGGTCCTGCGGCACTCTGTGAGCGAGTCAGTGACCAATGTCTATATCTTGAACCTGGCCCTAGCTGATGAGCTCTTCATGCTGGGTCTGCCCTTCCTGGCTGCACAAAATGCCCTGTCCTACTGGCCATTTGGGTCTTTCATGTGCCGCCTGGTGATGGCTGTGGATGCCATCAACCAGTTCACCAGCATCTTCTGCCTGACAGTGATGAGTGTCGATCGCTACCTGGCTGTGGTCCACCCAGGGAAGTCCTCCAAATGGAGAACAGCAAGGGTGGCCAAGGCTGTGAGTGCAACTGTGTGGGTCCTGTCTTCTGTAGTGGTGCTGCCCGTAGTCGTCTTCTCAGACGTTCCTTTGGGGATGAACACTTGCCACATCCAGTGGCCAGAGCCTGCTTCGGTGTGGAGAGCTGGCTTCATCGTCTACACTGCCACGCTGGGCTTCTTCGGGCCACTGCTGGTGATTTGTCTCTGCTATCTTCTTATCGTAGTGAAGGTTCGTTCCTCGGGCAGGCGGGTGAGGGCTCTGTCCTCCAAGCACAAGCTTTCAGAGCGCAGAGTGACCCGCATGGTGGTGGCTGTTGTGGCTGTCTTCATCCTTTGTTGGCTCCCCTTCTATGTCCTCAACATAATCAATGTTGTCTGCCCACTGCCAGAGGAGCCATCCCTCTTTGGTGTCTACTTCCTCGTGGTGGTGCTGCCGTATGCCAACAGCTGTGCCAATCCTATCATCTATGGCTTCCTCTCCTACCGCTTCAAGCAGGGCTTCCGGAGGGCCATCTTCCGGCCATCTCGCCGAGTCCAGAGCCAGGAGGTGCCAGAGTGCCCCCCTGAGAAGACTGATGATGAAGGGGAAGGGGGTGAGATCAGCAAGATCACGCAGAATGGCAATGACAGGCAGGAGCATCCTTTAAGCAGTGGGGAAGGAGAAAGCAACCAGCAAAAACCACTCCCCGAGGAGCCTGGGAGATGCGAAAAGAGCAACAAGTTGCATGTCAGTTATTTATGATGAAACAGATGGTGCAGGGGAAAGAGACACTGGGACATGGGATCCCCTTCACCCTCTGTGCTTTTCCACCTCAAAGGCAATGGGAGACAGTCATACAAAGGAATATGAAAGTCCAAGACTCTGTTCAAAGATGAAGAAGGCTCCATGAACTTCTGGAAAAAACAAGGCATTATTCTTGGCTTTGGAAGATATACCTGAGGTTTCTGTGGTACCAAGTAAAAGAAGGACTGAATCCAGGGACAGGTGAAGAGTTGATGGGCACTCACAGTATAGAGAAAGCAAGGTCAGCCCTAGATTGCATGATCCTTCCTTAAATGACCCAGTGGTGAAGGGCATCAGTCGCCATCTGACTCTGGTACCTCAAGGAAGTCCTCAAATGGCATATAGAATGCATAGGCATCCCAGGACCTTGATTATCTTCCTTATAAACATGAGAAGCGGTTTACTCTAAAATTAAAACAGGGAGGAAAAATGTCTGCAGCAGAGACATAACAGCCAGTTGCATGTATGGCTAACCCCTTTTTAGCTCTCCAGTAAGTCTTGGGGACAACATTCCTCCTACCCATGTTGGTCATGGCTGGAGACCACTCAAAGCTTCTTCTTCCTTTCTAGGGCTCTCATGGACTCTGGGCAGGCTGATGAGACTTACCTGAGAGAGCAGATGAGGTACTTCTTTCCTGCACGTTGCATTCTTCAGTGCTTTCCTGGTGCCTATGCACCCTGGTGTAAGGTATAACGAGTAGAAAAGAAGACAACAAAGCATGGGCTGGAGGCAGGGTTTCCTACAAGCTGAAATGCCCTTTCCCTTTGTCTCTCCCTAAGCCTTATTGTAAACAAACAAAATGCCTTTGGACTTCAAAGGCCAACTGGGCAGAACTACCCTGTGTGTTTAGGGGAGTGGGGTGCTATAGATTTGGCTTTGCCTTTCCTAACAATACACAATGTCTTTGAGATGAGTTGATCTCTGTATGGGGTAATGTTTGGCTGGTACAGGAGATCAAGGCATGTATCAGTACAGGATGGGGCAGGGAGCAGAGGGAGGTTGGGTCATCTCCATTGTGTAAGAGATATGGTTGCAGGAGTCTGGGCAATACTAGGAATGGATTTGTCTTTGGGAAATGGTAGAGTGGCTCAGAATGAGTAAGAAACGATGTGTCTGCATGTGTACAAAGGTGGATGTATGCAGAAGTATGTATACATTGTATGTGTATGGGAATGGCTGAAGAGGAGTGTAGATCAAGGAGTCAGGGCTAGTGGAAGGTATGAATGGATTGGGTACTGATGCTAATCAGTGTGTGGCTGTGGGGTGTGTATAAGTGTGTACAAAGCTGCACAAGGTGGTGTGCATGTGTGTAAGTGTATACAAACACGGATGTGGAAGCGTGTGTATGTCATTGTGGGATGTTTAAAGGGTAGATAGAGGTGTGTAGGCATGCAAGCATATGGGGAAATGTGTGCACATGTGAGTGCTTGGGTGAGAGCGTGAGAGTATGTGTGTTGTGTTGGATGAGTTGTTGCTTCTGTGCATCAGTTGTTGGTGGGAGGTTGTGGGTGGGCCTGTCTGGGTATGCAGGCTAGAGGAGCAGTGATGTACAAGGGTGGGTGGCATGAAGGTCTCCCTCTCCACTTTGGCTTCATTACTGCAGGCTCTCCTAAATGTCTGTCCCTACACCTTGAACTTCCCCACAAGTGTTGTTGCTAAGCTACAACCACCAAGAAGGCTCTCGTACCAGAAGAGCCCTTCATTATATCTGGGCACTTTTCTCCACAAATAATTTGAGAAATGGGAAGGAGGGACTCACCAGAGGAGAAATGCTTTCTTGAGGTCAGGGGAAGCTGAAGAAGGCAGTCAGTGGAGGGTCAGTGACAAGAGCTGGCTGATGGAAAGATGTCTCACAGGTCACTTGAGAGAAGTCATGAGATGTGAAGGGATGGCTTGTGTCAGGTATGCTGGGACGAAAGACAAAAGCCTTGGACTGGGAAGCAGAATGAGCTGCAGCAGCTGAGGATGTTGAGAACAGAACCGCTTTATGAAGTAAAAGACAAGGTCACCCAAAGGTGATGTGTGGAGGCTTGGAAGGCATTGGGAGAATTGCAGTGCAGAGCACCTGAGTTTGGGAAAGGACCATCACAGGGTATCAGGTGATAAGACATGTCCTAGCCAAGCCAAAGAGCAGAGGAAGGGTGGAAAGGGGCTGCAAACGTGACCAAGAAAAGACATTCACATGGACAGTGGGATTGAGTGCGCCTTCAGCAAGTTTGCCAATGACACCAAGCTGTGTGGTTCGGTGGATACGCTGGAGGGGAGGAATGCCATCCAGAGGGACCTTGACACGCTTGTGAGGTGGGCTGATGCCAACCTCATGAAGTTTAACCATGACAAGTGCAAGGTCCTACACCTGGGTGGGAGCAATCCCAGGCACAGCTACAGGTTGGGCAAAGAGGAGATTCAGAGCAGCCCTGCAGAGAAGGACTTGTGGGTGGTGGTCGATGAGAACATGAACATGAGCTGACTTCAGTGTGCGCTTGCAGCCCAGAAAGCAACCGTATCCTAGGCTGCATCAAGAGGAGCGTGACCAGCAGGTCAAAGAAGGTGATCCTGCCCCTCTACTCTGCTCTCGTGAGACCTCACCTGGAGCATTGTGTGCAGTCCTGGTGTTCTCAACATCAAAAGGACATGGAGCTGTTGGAACAAGTCCAGAGGATGGCCACGAGGATGCTCAGGGGACTGGAGCATCTCCCATACGAAGACAGGCTGAGAAAGTTGGGGCTGTTCAGCCTGGGGAAGAGAAGGCTGCGTGGAGACCTCATAGCAGCCTTCCAGTATCTGAAGGGGGCCTATAGGGATGCTGGGGAGGGACTCTTCATTAGGGACTGTAGTGACAGGACAAGGGGTAACGGGTTCAAACTTAAACAGGGGAGGTTTAGATTTATATAAGGAAGAAATTCTTTCCTGTTAGGGTGGTGAGGCACTAGAATGGGTTGGCCAGGGAAGTTGTGAGTGCTCCATCCCTGGCAGTGTTCAAGGCCAGGTTGGACAAAGCCTTGGGGGGCATGGTTTAGTGTGAGGTGTCCCTGCTTATGGCAGGGGGATTGGAACTGGATGATCTTAAGGTCCTTTCCAACCCTAATATTTATTCTACGATTCTATGATTCAGCCATGCTTTCACCCACTGGTACAGTCTTCACCTGCCTGACAGAGAAAGATTGTCTCTATGAGTCCTCCATCCTGAGATGTGAGTGCCAAGCTGCCTATGCCTGTAGGCTCAGCCTCAGGACCTGAACTACCTGTGATACCACATGGCTATGGCTTAGCTCATCTTACTAAACACCCCTGAGCATGGACAGTCAGACACACCAGAGGGCAGGCTCAACTCGTGGGGAAAAGAAAGTGCTTGGTTCTCAGTTTCTATCCCCTGCTACCTCTTCACATCTCCTCCTCCTTCAATCCATGCATCAGCTGCCCACACTGTGGGCTCCAGTGAGAAAAGCAGCCAAACTATTCATGGGTGAGGGATACACAGTCTGTTGGACTAAAAAAAAATCTCTTCTTTTGGGGGAGCTCCCATAGCATCCACCAAAGGAATCACAAACAATAAATCCTTGTGGAATGAAGATGAACTGCAAAAGCTCCTGCCTATATATGGGGCAACAAATAGTAGGAAGATAAAAAGGACCAGCTACCAAGGGGTTGGATAGACAGACAGCACAGCACTTTAAGCAGGAGGCTGTGTTGCTCCTCTTGCAGTGAGGAGCAGGGCAAGGTGAATACTGGGCACCATTGGCACAGCCATCAGTGTAGGATACAGGAGAAATAAATGGTAGTAGCTGAGGAGCATGTAGCACAGCTGGTGGTTGGTGACCAAGCACTGAAGTGACAGTGAATGAAGACCTTGCAGGAGGCATCTCATATGGGTGGGGGCACATATAGGAAGGGTTTCCTTCTCCACCAAGGGGCTCCCCACCTGCCATAGGGAGGTGGGGGAGTTCCCAACATGCTTAACAGAGCTGCTCTCCTTCACCACTGAATTGAGCTGAGACTTCTCTCCGCCTGCCTTTGCAGCTCCATCTGCTGCAAGTCACCACTCAAGAAACTCCAGCAACCGGCTGGCTCCTTAAAATACCTACATCTCCGAAGAGCCCAAGCACGGGGATGTCAGCACCAAGCCGGTGTGCCAAGGAGACATCATTGTGATGCATGGAGTCTGAGCCCACTAGCAAGGCAGCTCTGCAGGGGAGCCTGCTGAGGAAAACCAATTGCATCCCAGGGAGACCTACAAAAATAAGGGGCATTTAGTTTAAACAGGAGTTTAAAAGGAAAGGGTCACAAGCATCATATTTTTCTGTCTCGTGTTTTCTCCTGCTCCCTATGCCACATGTTATTTTTCAGTGACAAATCAGGAGAAAAAAATAAAAAGGAGATGAACCAAAAATAAGATTGGAGGAGGGAAAAGGTATTTTTTTTGTGTGTGTGTGAAATTCATGAGGAGAAAATGAACACTACAAACTTTTGTAAACTGTCACCATTGATTAAAAGGTTGATTTTCATTGGAACAGACGTTTGGAATGGTGGACAGTACCTTGCTGCCTCCTGACCCCTGCCTCTCGCTTCAGCTTTGCCTTCCTCCTCGTGAATTGCCACCTTTTCCTGTGGTGACAGCACCAACTGCATCATCCCTCTCCCTCTTCTAACGATGGCATGGTTGACCTGGACAACTCAGAGGCCATGGGGACTCTACTTAGGAGCTGAGTGAAATTCTGGCAGTGTTAAGGGGAATTTATTCCAGTCAGATATGGAAGTGGAGTTTTCTATTCTGGGTGCAGAGGCATTGAGATAAGGGCTCCATCAAGTTCTGTGCTGCACAAAAGGTTTCATTCTCATCACGTAGAGATCGGAGCTGCGAGACTAGAAAGGGCTGCAGTGATTTCAGCAGTGTTGTGCAATGCCTCTTCCCAGCAAATGCTTGATCATAGATGGGGTGTTAGGAATGCGGAGAGCCCATTCTGCCAGCTGCTCATAGACTTTAATATGCCTGTGCCAGGATGAACAAGAGCAGATACAGAGAGGCATATGTATGTGATGTGTATACATGCATACAAATGAGTGTTCATGTGATTGCATGCATGTATCTTGGCCTAAGCATGAATGCAAGAACATGGCACATAGTTCTTTATATGCACAGTCCAGACATGAGCTGAAACTAGGAGATGGCAACTGGGCCTTGCAAATAACCCCTCTACATAGAGGAACCCACCATATGTGGGTACCCAAGCACCTTTCTGCCAGCCCAAGAGTGGCCTGGAGCAGCTTCAAACCCACTCAGTGTGACCCTTTTGCTCTGCAGTGGAGCTTCAGGAGACAAACTACAAGGGCAGAGAATGGTGATTGGAGAGGGATTCCAGCGTGGAGAGGTGAGGATGCCTTTCCAGGCTGTTAGTAACACAGCCCACACTTAATGTCATTTGAAGCTGTTGTTAGGGAGCTGCTGTATTTGTCATCAGCAGGGGAACGCAGCAGCTCAGCTCAGGCAACAGCAAACCTGTCCAGGCCATGTTCTGCTTCAACTATTTTATAGGACCATGGACTAGGCGAGTGTGGGGAGTGGGCAGGAAGCAGTTAATCAGTTGTGGAAATAGAGTAGCCAGTAGATGAGAGGCAGAATAGTACAAGGAAAGGAAACACCCTCGAACAGAAGCTGTTCCTGTCTCTTCTGAGGATTCAGCAGAGAATGGAAATGCTTTATCTGCTTGAACGAGTGGAAAATATGCAAATATTTGCTCATGAAAACTTGGTGTTCTTTGCCTTCCCAAGCATAAAATATGCAAACGCCATGCACAAGGCAGCCGGCTTGCTCAGATCTCACACCACGTCATGCACAAACACACACACACATCCTCAGCACATCAACTGCAGCCAACTAAAGACACGTGCCTGGGCTGCGGCATGTCCTACCGATGACAAACAGGGCCGGGTGGGAAGGGGGTAGGAACGCCTTGACACACGAACTGAAGGCACACGGATCACTCTGTTCCTTCGGTGGGCTTTAACCGGGGCGGTGCTGGGCGGGAGGCTGCAGAGAGGACGAAGGAGCCCGAGCCACCGGTGCCACCCGTGGGCAGGACAAGCAGCTGGCACCGGGGCAGCGCCGGGAGGGAGCCGGAGGAGGCGCGCATCGCAGAACGGCCGGCAGGGGGCAGTCGGCAGCCGGGATAGGGAACTGGGATCGGGGCGGGCGGGGGACAAGGAGCCGGGGGCCGGAGCCTGCCTGCTCCTCACACCCGTGCCCTTCTCCCTGTTTAACTCGGGTTTGAGGCAGGGCTGTGCCAGGCGGGGGTGTCTCAACACCCCTGCACACCCCGAGGTGTGCCTGCTGAGGGAGCATGGGGTGTTCCGGGGGTTTTGTTGGGACCCCTCTCTCACACCACTGTCTTCTTGGAATTCCCACATATTCACCTGGAGATCCATGCAGAGCCCTTTTTCATACTCTCAGAGGCGTTGTAGCTACTGGAAGTCATCCTATTGCTGTGAAACGCATCGCATATTGCTGTGAAACGCATTGAGCTTTTCTGCATGGGTAGAAAATGTGTGCATGCCCTGTGTCTTGAAGATGGAGTAATGAACATGCTCAGGCTGGATCAAATGGCCAGAGAACATGACTCTTACCCTCTTGGCTGGTTCTAGGACCATAGAATCATAGAATAGTTTGGGTTAGAAGGGGCCTTCAAAGCTCATCCAGTCCAGCCTCCTGAAATGAGCAGGGACATCTTCAACTAGATCAGGTTGCCCAGAACCACATCCAGCCTGGCCTTGAATGTCTCCAGGGATGGGGCATCCACCACCTCTCTGGGCACCCTGTGCCAGTGTGTCACCACCCTCAGTGTAAAGGATTTCTTCCTTGCGTCCAGCCTGAATCTCCCCTCTTGTAGTTTGAAACCATCACCCTTTGTCCTACTGCAACAGGCCCTGCTAAAAGGACTCTTCCCATCAGGATAGTGCTACCAAGCAACAGGGGAACCTCTCTGTTTCAACTCCCTCAGTGTCAGGGTGCTTCCCTTAGTGGGAAGAACCTGTCACAGATCCAAGAGTTTCTGTGACTCCTAAATACCATCTTTGCCCTTCTCACCTCAAAGTGCTTGTTTCTTTGGTGAGAAAGGTCATGAGTACCCCTGAAAAAGACATTTCTTGCCCTAACCATTGTCAGCCTTCCTTAGCACTCCTTGTGTGAGTTGGGATGCCCACAGAAGTGATCTCCTGTTGGTAACTGCTCAGGGCAGGGTTAGAAGCATGTGAGGACAGCACAGGGCTCAGCGCTCCTGGGTCTACATAGGAGTGGATGGGAGGAGGAGGAGGAGGAGGCATTTAGATCCAGAAAGACAGAATATAGCAGGCTCGGCTGAAGTTTGTTGTTAAGAACTGCCTCAACCAGGCTGCAATGTCACCAAGCTGCTGGGCCTAGATGCTCACAGAGCTGGCTGGTTGCAGTAGGCTTAGCGCTTGTAATCACATGCCAGGCTTTGGGGTGGATACCAGCAGTGTTTCTTGTCTCAGTGGTAAGAGATGGGACACTTGAGCTGGACAAGCTGCCTGTGGGGAGAGTGGCAGCCTGTGCAATGCTCCCTTAGCTGAAAGGCACTTCCAACTGACACGGCTTGCAGCCAGTCTCTGGTACCCTGTTCTGCAGCATCTGGCAAGCATGCAGCATCTTGGACAAGCTGTGGGGGCAGCAGGAAGTGGGAGAAAGTCTCCTGTTTTCATGCTCAGTGCTGGAGACTGCCAAGTCTAGCAACAGCTTTGCTGCAGCAATGAGTACAGGTGTAGGGCTCCTCCAGATGCTCCTCAGCAACGTGGCATTTCAGCAACACACAACAAGAAAATGCAGTGGCTTTGCCAGCCCTTGATCTCTATGTGAAACAATCCAGGCTGCCGAGCAGCACACAGCAGAAATCCCTGCTGGCACAAGCATCCTTGAACTTGGCAGCCAGGGAACGTGTCATTCCCAGTTGGTCCAAGCCCTGCATGGAAAGAAGTTAAAAAGGAAATGTAGCCACGCAGCTGATATCCAGCAGGCCTGCTCATCCTCAGCGACGTATGAAATATCCTAAGCCAATAACTTCTTACCGTGTTGGTGTTCCTGGGTAACAAGGGCTGGCTGTTACACAAGCCTTGTGCACAGCTGTGGAGTCCACAGGCTGGAAAAGATTTGCCTTGTCATAGAATCACAGAATGGTTTGAGTTGGAAGGGTGGCCTTTAAAGGTCATCTAGTCTTCCCAACTCCCCCCCGCAGCCTGGCCAGACATGATCAGTGATCCCGATATGGCAGAGGGCCAGCTGCTGTTACAGGGTAGCCCATGAGCACCCCAAACTACTGAACATCAAAACACACTGCCACACTTCCATGTCTCACCCTTTGCACTAAAGAAGGACAAGGCAAAGGTACCCGGCAGCAGTTGGGCAGTGAATGGAGAGGAGGTGAGTGCAGAGCATTTCTTCCCAGCTCTTGCAGCACGTGAGCTCTCTTCCCAAGGGTAGCAATGGCAGCAGCCAAAAGCCTGAATTTTGCTTCCAGAAGGAATCATCTGTTGAGCCGAGCAAATCGTGTGATGCTGTGTGGGGTGGGTGAAAGGAAGGGAGGGAAGGAGGGAGAGCCAAGCCTGACACGGGCCGGAGCAGGAGGGGAGGCACTCACAAAGGCCGCTGAGGCAGGATGGGGAAGACAGTAATTACATAAGAGCACTTGGCAAGCATCTGTGTGGAGTCAGCTGGGCCCCGGCAGCCCTCCCTCCCCACACTGCTAGCCAGGAGCAGCTGAGGATACAGATAACCCAGCGCAGGACCCCTCCAGAGGGGACCGGAGGTAAGAGCTCCTCCGCTTCCCCTCCCAGCTTGCGATGCTCTCGGAGAGTAGGGACAAAGGGGTGGGGAAGAGGGGAAAGGGAAAGCATCTGGAGGGGAGAAGCATCCAGGAAGGGGAAGAGAAGAGGATGTTTCTGTGCCTCTTGGTGGGGTTGGTACCTCTGCTCCGGAGGTTTTGCTGAGGGAGAAGCACTGAAGTGTGAGTGTGTGTGCGTTAGCAGGTAGATGCGAATGTATGTATAGCAGAGAAGGGGATCCACGTGTGCAGCAGGGGAACAGAGCTGTACACAGGGGGTGGACAGGGAAGGAAACATCAAAGTCATTTCCTTCCTTCTATACCTGAAGTACAAAGCGTTGATGGGATGAAAGCAGTCACTGTGGAGAGCCAAGCTGTATCCCCCTATTTAGCCTGTGTTGGGGAGGGTTGCAGATAAGGGAGGAAATGCAGGAGGAGGAGGAAGCAGCTGTTTTTGAGCAAGGATTATTGCAATCCAATCTGGCCAGAGCTTCCCTGGGCTGCCTCCAAGGCCAAGTGTGTGATGAGGAAGAGGGAATATCGTTGAGCACACAAGGTGCCTCCAGGCTTAGTTTACACTTAAAAGCGTGGCTGGCAGAGAGCAGTTGGAAAGCATTATCAAAACTTGTATCTTTGAGCACTCGGCCATACAAGCCAAGACCTCCTGCAAAGGGGGCTGCCCTTGCAAAACGTTGCTGGTACAGACAGTTCCTTTCAAGAGGCAGGGTGATATTACCCTGGCAAAAAGTGTCTTTAGTGCCATAACTGTTGCCCAGCTGGGCAATGCCACCAGGGCAAGTCTTTGTTTGCTGGCTCCCTGTGGGTCCCCATTCAGCTTAGACAAGACATTAACTACAAAGTTCTGCTCGCTGCCCACTGTGAGCTGTTCTTGCAGTCAAATGAGACAAAGGCGAAGGCCCCAGCTGATGAGGTCCTCCACAGAGAACATTTGCTTGGTTGTAAGCAGGTCAGGAGTGCAGATGGAAATGTGGGATGGAAACGAGGACAATGGCCTCCACGCTACCTGTTCCCCTTTGGAAAAGCAGAGGCAGACATAAGGTCAAGGGCTGCAAAAAGGGATAATATAATGATTGGAAATAAGCCAGGCAGGAACACCCAAGGGAGTGAGGGACTGCAGTAGCTTTGATGGGGCAGAGAGGAACTTTGCCTTCAGTGTCACTGTCTGAGCTCTCACGCACCCCAGAAAATTTATTGGCTTTCAATAGTACTGTCAGCTGCCAAAATCCCCACCAACAGCAGGCAGGAGCAGAGGACACAATGGGTCACAAAACCCAGCTTCTGTCACCTGGTAAGGCTCCATTAGCAAGAAATATTGCCCTGGCCTTTCCTCCTCTCATTTTCCACAAGGGGAAACTGAGGCACAGGCAGACGTGTGAGACTTGCAGTGGGGCTTACTGAATGTCAGTGCTGGAGCCCAACTAAGAGCTCACGAGTACAGCAGAGGCTCTCTTCCCATCCCAGCTGGGAGGCATATTCAGCCTGTGTTCATTGAGCTCCAGGCTGACAAGCAGCCTGAGAATATCTCCAGGCTTCCCAGCCCCCATTCCTCCCTTCCCCCCAAGCTCGCAGCACATATTTTCCCAGAGTTTTCTGCTTGCTTCTCCAGTGGTGCTGGGGTCCTGCCAAACGCCAGCCACTCTCTGGGAAGCAGGGCCTCCCATTCCCAAACCAAAAAAGTGGGAGAAGGAAAACAGCAAAGAGAAGTCCAAGTACACGTAGACATGCACAGAAATCCTTCCCCCTCAGAAGCCTTGGAGCCTTCAACAGCTTCTCTTGGAAAATGCTGGAGGCACAGTGCTGACTTGGCACTTCTGGGCCTCACAGGGGAGAGCTTCCTTCTGCCTCCCAGAGATAAATATGTGCATGCTCCCTACGGTATAAGCTTCCAAATCCAGTTTTGCTGCTGGGTAGAATCCCCAAAATCCTCTTCCAATAGATTGTGCAGTGTAAGGAAAGCCATCCTGTCCATCCCTCTCTGCAACATGCCCTTCATTCCAAGGTACTGGTGCAGCCACATAGTGCTTACCCCAACAGCATAAGCACGTCAGCTTGGCGCCAGGCTGGGAGCAAAGATCACTGCCAGGGTTTGCTTCAGATTCTCGGCTTTGCTGGCAGGCAGCTGGGATCTAACCAGGGAACATGACCGGGGCATGACACACACCAGAGTGCAAGGCTTGGGGCTCTGCCCAAGGAGAGGGGATGACCAGAGAGGGAAAGGACTGATGCCTTTCCCAGTTGGCAGATAAACTGCTAGAAACATCGTGCATGGGGCGAGAGTCCACAGTGACGTGCAGAAGAAACAATGCAGGAGAGAATGAAAGATGAAGAGTGGAGACCAAGGGGGAGAAGCACAGCTGGGGAGGGAGTATGGCCAGGCAAGTGAAAGGCTGGGACCCATAGCCCATGGGATAACAGACTAACACAAAGGAGCGCAGAGTCCTGCACCATCCCACCTGAAAGGAAGCACTGATGCACCTCAGCTTGCCCATCCTGAGATGCTCAGGGTGGGACACTGCCCTGCTGCCTGCCCACCCTTTGCACAGGAGGCCGCAATATGTGCTGCCTGAGTTTGGCTGTCCAGAGATCAGCTGTTGGGAGCAAGAATGCAGAGAAAAAAGAGCAAACCACAATACATAAAGACAAGGCACTACCTAGGAAAGAGTTAAAAGGCGCCGAAACCCAAGCCGGTTTGCAATGGAGAGCGCCCAAAGCCAAGGAGGGAAAGGGAGGGAGAAAAGAAGGGAGGGAGCAGGTCCAAGCCAGCGCTCAGCAGTGCCTGTGCCAAGAGCCAGCTTTCTTAAAGCCATGGGCCGGGGGGCCGGCCCTGCAGGCAGAGGGGATCCCTGGATCAGGGGCTGGGAAGTACCGAGGGGAGCCCTCAGCCTCCCGGGTGAGCTGCCACGCTGCACTGGGGGGCAGGCAGAGGGAAGGGGGGCAGAGGCTGCGAGAGGGGCTTGCTCGGCTTGTTTGCGTGTCTGTCTTTCGTAAGCATACTTGTCTGCAGGCTGCCTGCTCCGCGCTTTGCTTCCCTACCCTCTGCAGAGGAGCAGCTCCCCTCGGGTCCGTCCGCTAAAACCCGGCACTGCTCGCTGCTCCTGGTGGAGCCGTCATCCCCTTGGAAAGGTGCTGGGGTTTGGCTGAGAACCCAGCTGAGCTTTGGGATTGGGAGGGATGGGATTTGGTGTGGGGAATGGAAAGGGCCCCCTCTCAAGAGAGATGGCTCAGACTCCAGCTGGGACGGGGGGTTGTTGGGTTGAACTCCTGTGAAGAGGTGATACCTAGTGACTGGAGGACTGGAGAAGTTTTTTATAGCCCTCCTCATAGATTTAGCAGCCTACCAGAGCATGCTTTTGCAAAAGGGTGGGTGTGGTTTGCCATGTCTTCTTCCTGTATCCCAGCCTGGAGACTGAACCGTCTAGTGGCTCCAGTGGTTTGGCTAGTGAGGGTCAAGCTTTCTTTGAGGGCATCTGATCTCCATCGATCTGGGCAGAAGGGCATCCTATTGGGCCATGTGGTTGCCACTCACATTGTATCCTTGAGCCTTCAGGGACTTCAGGCATGTGAACTCCCTCCACAGGACCATGCCATTTTCAGCCACAGAAAGATGTTTTGCAGTGATTTCTTCTCCACTGCCTGTGTCCTCCCCTTCTTACACCTCTGGCACTTCCTCGTATCTTCCCAGGTCACCATGGACACAATTTACCTGCACATACTCCTGGCCCTCCTACTTCTCCCTCTTGTGCTTGGGGCACCCACTGATGAACCCAACCTCTCAGAACCAGCCTCTGGTGCTTGCAAGCGCTGTTGTGACCCACTGGACTCTTCCACAGATGCCCCACCACTCCCCCAGAGCCACCATCACTTTCCCTACCCAATACCGGAGGTCCGTCCCTATATCAACATCACCATACTAAAGGGTAAGTGCCCATCTTGGCCCTGGGATGTTTTGTGCTGTGACCAAGAGTAGCCTGAGCAAAGGGAAGTCAGTGCATCCATGCTGTGACCTCCTTGTTTCAGGCTTACGGAGTCCCATAGTGCCTAAGAGAAGCCTCTATCCAGCTGCAAAATAAGCATGTTTGGAGGATAGGCATTGGTACCTGGGAATTCTGTGGGAAAACCTTCTCCGGCTCCATGGATCACATGCATTTTGGAGCAGGAGGAGGGTAAAGGGAGGGAGCAGCTATTTGTAAGCACCTCCAGGCTAACTGGCAGCAACCTCCAGCTCATTCCACCCTGCTTTGGCTGGCTTGGCTAACTGGAAAAGGCTCCCTATTTTAGATCAGCTCCTCCCTTCAGGGCTCCCCTTTTAGCCTTTGCTGTGGGCAAAAGCTTGTTCCCAGCTGGATGCTGCTCCACTCACTTATTGTTGCTCTGTGGTTCCTCTGGGCTAGCTGGGCAGATGCTCCCCCTTCCCTGCCCAGCCTAGAAATAACTCCAATCCATCAAGGCTCAGAACTGGGGTGGATAGAAGCCTGGGCCAGAGCAGGGTGCTGCAGGGGGACTTGCATTACCATGCAGGGAATGGAGAGGAGGAAAAGAACAAGACACACATCTGAGATTATGTCACTTATGCTGGAGGCTTCTCTCTGACTCCCATCTCTTCTCTCTATACACAAAGTACATTCTGGAGCTGCTTTCTCTCTGTATTGATGCCTGTCCAAACCCCAGGATAGAACTGCAGTATTAATTATACAGGATGCCCAAAGGATGCTGGTACTGTCAAAGTGCCACCCCTCTAACTTGCACTGCACCATCACCAAGCCCAGCTTGGATCTTTTTCCTCTGACCAACCTCATTGTTCCTCTCTAGTCATATTCTCCCACAGGCATTAGCACTTCTTGCCCTTCTCCAGCCTACAGCAACAACAGTGTGTACACTGCACGGGTAATTGGGCCATAGGGGAAGTGTGTAGCAGGGCAGTCAGTCCCTGCCTCCTATATGCTATTGCAGCATCCTCCTGGAGATAAAGGAGTGTGGAGGACAAAGAAGAGGTTAAGAGCCACAGTAGTACTTTGTACTGCTGGGCTCACTCTCAGGCTGAAGTCTCTTAGGGAGAGGTTCTCCTGTCTCCAGCAAGGCCATATCATGTGATGAGCAGGCGGTTCATAAAAGAGACCCCAGTTGCACCCATATCTCTGTTAGCTCCTTTCCCATGAAGCACAATGATAGAATCATAGAATCATGTAACAGTTAGGGTTGGAAAGGACCTTAAGATCATCTAGTTCCAACCCCCCTGCCATAAGCAGCGACACCTCACACTAAACCATGCCACCCAAGGCTTTGTCCAACCTGGCCTTGAAGACCGCCAGGGATGGAGCACTCACAACTTCCCTGGGCAACCCATTCCAGTGCCTCACCACCCTTACAGTAAAGAACTTCTTCCTTATATCCAATCTAATCTTCCCCTGTTTCAGCTTTAATCTGTTACCCCTTGTCCTATCACTACAGTTCCTAATGGAGGGTCCCTCCCCAGCATCCTTGTAGGCCCCCTTCAGATACTGGAAGGCTGATACTGTGACCCTCATGAGTGTTCCTTTTTCTGGCATTGCCCCGTTANGGGCAACCCATTCCAGTGCCTCACCACCCTTACAGTAAAGAACTTCTTCCTTATATCCAATCTAATCTTCCCCTGTTTCAGCTTTAATCTGTTACCCCTTGTCCTATCACTACAGTTCCTAATGGAGGGTCCCTCCCCAGCATCCTTGTAGGCCCCCTTCAGATACTGGAAGGCTGATACTGTGACCCTCATGAGTGTTCCTTTTTCTGGCATTGCCCCGTTATGCAGCAATCCTCTGCCTCCTCATTAGGCTTTCTCGCCACCACTTCCGCCTCTCCCTCTGGTACCACACAGGAGTTGTATCCTCTGCTTTCTCTTGCAGGAGAAAAAGGAGACCGGGGAGAGCCTGGGATGCCAGGGAAATGGGGCAAAGAAGGACCACGAGGCGAGCGGGGAGCCCAGGGCCAGAAAGGTAGTAAAGGACAGATGGGCATAGCAGGAGACCCCTGTAAGCATCAATATGCTGCATTCTCCGTCGGTCGCAAGAAAGCACTGCACAGCAGTGAGGGCTACCAGGTCTTGATCTTTGACACTGTCTTTGTCAACCTCTACAGCCACTTTGACATGTTCAATGGCAAATTCTACTGCTATGTGGGTGGACTTTACTATTTCAGCCTCAACGTCCACACCTGGAACTTCAAGGAGACCTACATGCACATCATGCACAACGAGGAAGAGGCAGTCATCTTGTATGCCCAACCCAGTGACCGCAGCATCATGCAGAGCCAGAGCCTCATGCTAGAGCTTCAGGAAAACGATGAGATCTGGGTGAGGCTCTACAAGCGGGAGCGGGAGAATGCCATTTACAGTGATGATGTTGATGTGTACATCACCTTCAACGGGTACCTGGTCAAGCCCAGCATTGAGTAACTGCCTCTCCTCCTCCTTGGGGCCTCTTTGGCCTTTTCCTTCTTCCTCTCTCTCTCTCTCCCCCTCATTACTGCCCGCAACCACTGCAAATCACTTAGAAATGGGCCTGTCAAGTCTCAGGCACTGAGTGTGAAACTTGCCACACTGGCTCCCACCTCACGCTCTCTTGTAGTCAGGCCTGTATCTGTCCACTTACAATGTGACACTACCATCTCTTGCTCCTTTCCTCCTGACCCCAACTTTGGTTATTGGCTTCTTCTAAATCTTCCAGTGAGCTCTGTCTGGCATTCTGGGTCCTAGAGCAGGAGGAAAGCTAAAGTGCTGCTCCTGGGGACGTGTCCCTCCTTGGAGCTTTATGCACAAAGGGCTGCTGTAGAAAGGGCTAGAAAGTCCCCACTGCTGGGTGCATCCTGGCTCCTCTCTATCCCAACTAGACACACCAGGTTTGCAGCCTGCAACACAGCTTTAATGTCACCTCTCACACCTGTAGACTGGAGTGTGGACTGGGTTCTGATGACCTTCTGTAGCACATGAAAGATGTGGGACTGGTGAGAGATGCTACTGTCTTTCTAAGAAGGGGACTGATGGCCTGCTGAAGTATGGCATTGGCTTTCCTTAGACACTCTGCTGAGTGACAGTGTCCAGGCTGGCTGTAAACTCTAGGCTTGGTGGGATTACACTCCTCTGTGCCAGCTCTGGCTCTTTGGAGAGATGAAGGGTCAGACAGTCAGCCAGACGCTTCAGAAGCGTCTGCATTGAGTCTGTAGAGTCCACCACTCTATTTCCACTAGGGATCACAAGTACAGAACAAAAGAGAAACTCAACCCTACCATAGTTCCCTCCAAAACCTCCCCTGGGGTGCTACTCGGTCTCAGTTCCCCAGCTGTGGGAAGCTAGTCCAGACAGTAAACTTGAATCTATTTGTCTTTGGTATATGGGCCCCCATGGCCTTCTACTGGTAACACCAGACACCCCTGACGTTTGCTGGTGCCTCCTGCATGCTATTACAGTGTCCTCCTGAAGGTGGTTCTCCCACACTGGTATTGAGAGACCGCTGTTTGAGAACTTGAGCTGGAGGCTGCAGGGGCAATCACTGTTAAATCAGTTCCACATCTGGTCAGGTTGGCACTTCTTCACCTCTGTGATGGAAAAGAGGTAGAGGTGAAGACTGCAGCACCTCACCTCCAGGGTGGAAAAGCTTCCCTGCCATTTGGTCTGTGCCCTTTTCTGGCAACCTCATCAGAGCAACCGAGAAAAACGTGTGGCTAAAACAAACTTTCCCTCTTCATCAGGTTGTAAATATCATAGTAGGAAAGGAATGTCAACGCTAGGTTTTTCTAGTACCATTTTTACTGATCTCACATCCCTTTGGGATTGCTGTTATCCTGGTAGGAGCAGGTGAGGCTGACTCAGCACTTCGGGAAACCTATATCCATGTGTTGTGGTTGCTCCGTAAACATCAATGCCAAGAGTTGTCTCTTTTTTGAGTCTCAATACAGGATGTATTGAGAAACTGTGAAACTGCATTGAGAAACTGAGAAACAAGCAGGAGAAACTGTATTTCTCCACTGCCCACCACTGATGATGAAGTCTTTTTACTTATCTAGCTTCTGCAGTCTCATGATTAGCTGTAATCTCTGCCTGGGACTTCAGAGCTCTCCCATAGGAGATAATGCATTGTTTTACAGGACTAGGTCCAGTACACTCAGCCCAGGCTGGCAAAGGCAGAGGGACCCAGGCTAAATGTTAGAAATGAACTTGAGAAAATTTCCAGGCATTTTCTCTCTTACCCTCTTCACTTACCCTCCCTGCTTTGCTAAGGAAGCTGTATAGACTGGAATGAATTTCAGGCACTTTCTGCCCTGGATCCTCCCCACCACTGTCACTTGAGGCAGTGGGTATAACAGCAAGGTTTCACTGAGGCAAAGCTGGGTTTTTCCCAGGAAAACATGTGTTGATGGGATCATGGGAACAAAAGGAGACTGTGAGTTTCTTACCCTCCCTTAGTAGGTCAATCACATGGAATTGCTCAGAGGCAGGATTTCAGGCCACAGCATGCCTGAAAGCAGCATGCTAGAGATGCTCAGGTTCAAATCCCTTTCTCTCTTCCTCAACTGGCTGCAACCCCAGGTATTGTCTATTTACAGTGTATAGTGCCCCTGTGTCTCCCTGGAGAGAAAAAAGCCTCTCTAAGACACAATATGTCCAGAAACAAGCTTCCTTCTTCCTCCTTTTCTCTTTGGTGTTTGAATGCCAGTGACATGTCTCATGAGCAGCCAGATGGTGCCTGATGCACATGAGAGAGGAGGGCAGGGGGACCAAAGGGTGTGTTTAACAGGCTTCTTGGTGCTAAACAAGATGGCAAACCCTTGGTGCTAAATCAGATTTCAGGAGTATTGGGTGCTTTCTGGAAGGTGTGGTAGGCTGAGTTGTAATGTACTGTGGAATTAATGGTGCTTTATGTTACAAAACCAAACTCCAAGAACTTTTGTATATATATTTTATTTTCAGTGGTATTAAACTTTTTTCGCTGGTTGTTTTGCACTTACTCCTGCTTTTTCCTCCCAGTCTATTCCTTCTATCTCTGGTTATCGCCAAATAATGTGATGGAAAAGACAGTGACCTGAAAGAGACAGGTACAAAGTCTAACTCAGTTCTGAAACTTCCCATGGCAATATTCTGTTTACTTTGTGGAGAACCATTACCCTAAAGATATTTAGGGTAATTTCCTCTTTGCTGGGAAAACTTCAAGCAATTCAAGGAAGGATTCTTTGGAAATTACCAAAAACCCAGGACAATACAATGGGTTATAGCATTAGGGTTCAAATAATTAATTATATTGAGGAAGACTGGGCTAATGCTGGGCTTCCATTAAGGGGTATCAGACTCTTGTGACATTTTAAGCACACCCTTCTATCAAGTACTTTGTATGCGTGTGTGCTTTCTGATTTCCCTGTGGTGTTTCTCTTCTATTTGGGGTTTGAACTGAGACTCCTGCTGAAGTGGAGAAGTGGACAAGAAAACAAAAGGAGAAGCCCATATAGGACCTTCTGTTTTGAGTTTAAATCATCTTCACATAGCTTCTCCTGTGGTTTGACATGTACCAGATGCCTTGTTTGGCAAGGGGTGGAAAACATAATTAGTCCAGAGCTAGGGCTATATATATCAAGTAAATGCAATACTCGTCAGGTCAGAGCTCAGCCTTCTTCACAGTTTTTATTTACTTCTGAGAAAACAGGTAGAAATGTGTCTTGAGGAAGTGCAGGGGTTGTGCTTGTGCATGTCCCTGGCCCCTTGAGGTGAGATGCTGGTAGATTGGATGTGACTTTTTCATGCTTACAAAAGGTGAGGAAGCAGGGAGGAGAGGAAACGTGTAGCCAGACCTTCTAGAAAAGACTTCTATGATTCACTCTTTCAAGCTACCCACTTTGAGAAGAAAGCACCACCTAGAAAGCCTCTTCAGCCAAATCCTTTGGGGCTAAGATGCATGGTAACAGATGGGGTCTGTAATCAGTGCCACCCATCACACTATGGATGCCTGACCGGGGAATTGCTGAAGGTGAGGCTCAGCTAAAGCAAGCTGGACCCTGCAATGATGTAGAAGGAGCAAGGGGTCAGACCTACCTTGCTGTCCTGCCAGTGGGTGCAGCCATGCCCTGAAAGCCAGGAGATCTCCATTCACCCACAGCCAATCTGGTTTCCATGCAATGGTGCTGCCCTGTGGTATGTGAGCCTGGGGCTGGTGACAGTCAGGATCTCTCTCATGGGCTGAGCGCAAGAAGCATGACCTGGCACAAGCAGATACAGCTCTGCTCCGGGGGCCATTCCTCTCTTTTACCCTGACAGGGTGAAGCACTGCTGCAAAGGACTCTGTGGCCATGCCTCAGGCTTGTAGAAGGTATCTGCCAAGGGGATGGCCCTTTAAACTGGTTTCCTGCTGGTTTGTGGTCTTGCAGGTATGAAAGGAGGGGGGAGAGTTGGAGAGAGGAGATAAAGGGGAGGATATGGTGCTATCTCTGGGGAAGAAAGCACATGTCAGGGCCAGCTCAGGAGAAGCTGAAGGCCGTGAAATAGCTCCTTGCCATGTAATAGCTGTAGGAAAGGGAGAGAAGCAAGGCAAGAAAAGGAGACCTTTGACATTATGGGGGGCACTCAGATAGGCACTAGTGAACGTGCCTGTGCCCAAAATACCAGGGAGGGCAGGGTCTCAGCACAGCTGGACCTATCTCTGTATCTCCCTTGACTCTCTGTCACAAGAGGGGCAGCCATGGGAAAAGTCTCTGGGAGCCACTTGAGCATCATGATGGTGCAGAGACTGCTCCACATCAGGCATTTGTGCACCATTCAGGTGGCCACTACACTGAAACACTTCAGGTTTCTTCTCTGCTCCAGCCTGCTGTTCCTGCTCCCCTTCCAAACCACCCAGACAACCTGCTTCACTCACACCTCAGCCTTGTTTATCTCATAGATAACAAGGGAGAAAGGGGTGATACAACATCCAAGCCAGCATCACCCAGTGCTGCAAGCAGAGCCCCTGCCTCCCTCCATGCAGTACATCGCAGCCAGATGCCAGCAGTGGGTTGATCCTGCCCCAGATCTGTTTTTCTCACCTTCCCTTTCCCATTGCTGGCTGGGAGCTGCTGCTGGGCCCAAAGGGCTGGATGTGAACCATGCCTGTGGCTGCACAGATGATGGGGCAGAGCTGCATCGCTGAGGTCAATCGTTCTACTGCCTAAATGGCATGGACCACCTCTGGCCGCAGTGGTGAAATGAGCACATGCTGAGCCATGGTGGGCTTCAGAGGGCAGCTCAGTGTGCACCCTGCTGTGACACCCACACGTGTACCCATGCACGTATGAGCCCCATATGGACATCTCTCACCTTCCTGCCAACGGAAACTGTTGCCCTTTGCAAGCCTGGCTCACTCTGAAGATGCTATCAGAAGGTAGGTAGAGGGGGGCTGATGCTCCAGGACTCTTTGGTACATGCACTGCTCCCTCACCTCTTGACATGCTTCCCCCTTCCCCCACAAGCCCTCTGTGATCTATCTCCATGCAGTTATATCACAGTGACTGCTAGGACAGAAGGTTTAAATCAAAGGCTTCTGACAGTTTACCAACCCGCAGTCCATCCCATCGCTTGAGTTCATGTCACTTAACTCACAAATAACCAGGGGATTATTGCAAAACCTCACACTTTTCCCAAGAACTTTTGGGTTGGATAAGCTAGGGAGCAAGGGGGTCCCCATCCACTTGGGAAGGCTGGGAATCCAGCTGTGGGTGAGTGGGAGCTGCGAGACTGGGCTGTTTCTTGATTCATTTAACCTACTTGCATCCATGCCTTCGAGATGCTGACCTGCATTCACCTGAAAGCTGCTGAGGTGCCTCGTCTGCCAGGGAGCCCAGACAGTCCAAACTGGAGTGCATCCCTGAAGTGGGAAGTGTGTCCAAGCCTCACTGAATGTTACTGAGGACAGTTACAATGTGCCAAAGTATCCAGAGGAAGAGAATGCCCAGAGTGAGGAAGAAGAGCAGGTCTCTTGTCTGACACACATCCTGCAGGCTTCATCTTCACTGTTCTGGTCCCTGCTCTGAAGTCCTGACTACCTCCAGGTGTTTGGCACAAGACGTCCTAGAGCAAGATGTAGGCAAAGGATCTCCCATGGGGTGCCTGAGGCTCACTGAATGCTCCTGTTTGTCCCACACATGCTTTTCTGGGCTCAAAGTATTCTCCTGTTCACCCTTACAGAGATAGTTTTATTTTTGTCCCCATATGTCCTCAGTTCTTCCCCTGAAGTAGTGGAGTGGGGCAGATCACTAGGAAGGACTTCCAGGCAACCAAGCCCTGTGCCCTGCCACACAGGCAGCAATTCAGCCCATCTTCCAGGCCAAGGGTGCACAGAATTACAATTCCACACGCAACCCAAAGCACCTCCCAAGCCCTTGCTTTGCCCCAGCTTCTGCTTCTCTCTGTGTGGTATGCTGGTGGCATTGTTTGGCTCTTCAGAAGGCTTACACAGGCTTTTACGGTTGCGCCATGTTTCAAGCTTGGTTCCACAAGGCTTTGAAATGTTCTTTATGTTTCTAAATTCCATTTGTCCAAAATATGCCAGAGTCTGAAGCACCCCCCTGACCCTGCAACAAGCTTGAGTCTCATCCTTTATCCCCAGCCCTGCCAGCTGTGGAGGCAGAACAGCTATGCCATCATTGCAATGGCTAGACCAGGCAGGAGCAGTGGTGCCTTGGCTCAGCCCCTGACCATCTTGTTCTGCAAGGTGGCAACCTGAGCTCTGGGGAAACGGATAGAGGATTAATGCATTGCCTTCTCTTTGCTGCAGGGCTGTTCTGGGCTTGTTTTTCCACTCCTCCCTTTTACATTCCTGTGCCAGCCCTCCACTGCAATGCACAGGGAGGGAGAACTCTCAGTGCAAAGTGCAGGGGAAGCTGTGGGAGGGTCGGGTGAGGACTGAGGAGGGCGAGAGGAAAAGGTCAGTGACGCAAGCCCGAAGCGCTGGCTCTCAGCTGAGCCGCACTGCTGTTTGTCCGGGGTGTGCTATTTCTACCCTGCAACCATTCACACACCTGGGACCACAACTCCTTCCACTACCCACGCTCTTCCTCCCCCCGCACAGGGGCTGAGGTAAGGGACGGGGGAGAGATCCTGCACCAGGCTGCCAGCATCCCTTCCAAGACCAAAGGGGAAGAAAGTACCCCAAGCAATCCTTTTCAGTAGCCACTGGACACTGAGCATCTCTGATGAAGGAACCTGCTGCCTGCAAAATGGGTGTGGAGAGCAGGAAGAAAGGGGGGATCCTTTCTGGGGAAACGTACTGACACCCTCATCCTTGAAACATGAAAGCAATAGCACAAGTTTCCCCTTAGAATTAAGGTCCCGCCTGGGGAAACCACGACTGAGGGAAGGGACCCCGATACCTGCGGACGTGTGTTGTCCTTGGGCAGGTTGCAGAATAAGCATTTGAATGGAGCCAAGTGCTTGACCCTCTCTGTGTTACCCCACTGCGTACGTGCGTGTTTGCGTTTGTGCTCACGGATGTGTGCACAGGTGCAGGCAGAGGCCATGCCCCTTCCACCACAGCCTGCTCCTGACAGTGGGGCACAACAACCTGCCCAAGATAGCCCTCCTAGCCCCATGCTGGCTGCAAGGGATGCAATTGTGCTTTTGAGTTGCAAGAAGAGGGAGGATGAAATGATGAACTGCTTCAATGCTCTGTGCCTTTTCCTGCTTCTTATGTGGGAGGTACTGGAGCACCAGGAAATGGTGATATTTTAAAGGGCATTCCCCTCTTGTCCATGCATGCCACTGTCAGGAACAGAAGAGGAGGAACGTGATACCCTGGTTTTGTCTTTCTCTCAAGGAATCAAATCCTATTTCCCCTGAGATCTCCTCATCCCATGTCCCAAATACAGGCAAAGTCAGTGGGTGATGAGATGTGGTGAGATGTGGCTTGGGCTTTGTGTTACAGCAACAAAACTGGAATGTATCACATGTAAAGGCCTCTGTGTCACATCTCTAAAGGAGCACCTTTAGGGTCCTCAGAGACCATAAGTGGGGAAAATAGTAATTTCCACACTGCTTGTTTTTTCTCCCAGTGGTGGTCTTACAGCGTTCACCAGGATCTGGATTGCCACTAACAAACAGTCTTTCCTGTTCCAGCCCTGCAGTCAGAAAACGGGCTTTCAATTCCATGCAGCCATACCCAAAAGCCTCATCAGGCTGTAGAGCCGCTGTGCTATGGGCAGCTCACCTCAGAGAAGAGAAAAGTGCTCAGAGGAACAAGCCCACAGCTGAAATGCTGAGGGATGAGGAACCCTTTGGGCGGACCTGTTTCACAAGGCAGTACATCGCTTGGGGAGTGAAGTGTCCTCAAGCCCTTGGGTCAGGTTGTGGATCTGGGCTTCACCATTCCCTTCCATTCCTTCCATACAGGCACACTGATTGTGGCCATTCCTCATCACATCTTCTGCCTCCCAAGGTGGGAAAGAGAGAATGAAGGGATCCTGTGGAGCAATATTAAAGGGGCAAATGGGAAGCCTGGACCTGGCAAACCACAGAGGAGGGGCTTGCCTGACTGAGCCTAAGCACCAAGCTGCGGGGAGACAGGCAGCTACCTCTAAACAGGTAATTTCTGTTCAGGCATTTTAACAATATGAAAGGTAATAACTGCCATAGTCACCAACCAGTGACTCCAGAAGAGCTTAAGGAGGAGTAGGGGGCTGGCCTTTGGATAAGCATGACATCATTTTAGACCAAAATCAACCACCTAATTAACTCCCTTTCTAGGGACTGCTCAGGCACAGAGATGAAGAAAATGGAGAAGGAGCAAGGAGAGCTCTGAGCAGAGTGGGGGTGGTTGTGGTAATGATTTTTTCCTGTAGAGAAGGAAGGGAAATGTGATTAAATTGGGAGCAAGCCTCACTAATCAAAGCACCAGAGGGTTTATTTTCAAGGATCTCCTTACAGTATCATGTCTTGCCTTCAAGCAGTTTTCAATGTACAATAAATCTCTGAATTCTTCTCAATTTATTAGGTCTGAAGCCATCATTGCTTCATATTAGGCTTGTCAAGCACACAAGCCCCTCTAACTTTAAATAGAGAGAGATATAACACATTGGCAGGCTGCAAGACAGAGCCAGGGCTGTATCTTCCCAAGACTGCCCAGGTAACAAGGTAATGTTTTCCCTCAAGGACGAGAGCAGTCACTGGTGCTGAACAGCAAATTGGCCAGCATTCAGCTCATTATCTTTCTCAGGCACAGATTTGGCATAAGGCTGGTCTCTGAATCAATGCTGCTCTCCTGTAGATCATATATCTCACACAGGCACTCCATCTTCAATACAGGTCCATGACCTGTAGATGCTCTGGCCATGCATCTTCAGCATTCAGTCCCAGAGAACCCTCAGGGACTTGCACAGGCATGGATTAATACTGGAAGTCAATAATATGCCCACAGACTTTGGCAGTGGACACCTGTATGTGATGAAGGATCTGGTGCCTGGTCTATGAATCTCAGTCCTTGAAAAAGATTGGAAGATGTCCTTTATGTCCCTTTCTCTGTGTGGAAATTGAGACACGGAGAGGATGTGAGAGCTGTGCAAACACGTTGACATGGGTACACCACCTACTTTCCAGTTCACACTGGTGAGTTTTCCATCGCAGATGCACCATACTAAGACCATCTGCATTCACAGATGCCACGTTAGATTCAGCTGACAGAGACCACTCAATGCTCAAATGCCTGCTGTGTGTCCCATACTACGTCCACAGGATCAAAAAGGGCATAGGTACTGGCCTTCTTTCATATTGCTGAGCCCAAGGGCACTGAGGAACAGAAAGTGCCAGGCCCAGGGTCTCCAATGACCCTTCCATGACAGCCCAGGTCTTCCATGAGTGTGTGTAGTCAGGGCCCCCATGTCTGAGCAGCCCTTCTGGCACCACAAGGACCCATTAGCGGGGCAGACATCCACACTGAGTAGCTTTCTTAAACCTTTAATCTGCTGCATGGGCTCCAGTCCTTCAGACCAAAGTCCTGGCACTGTCTAGTTCAACTCAACCATAATGAGGGGCCAGGGTTGAGGTTCTGAGTGGGGGCATCTCGTGACTGTCCCGTGCCCATGATTTCATAGCTGTGCGCTCTCAGCCAGACAGGCTAAGAGTGAAACTGCTCGAAAGCATCATGCTTTCCCTCCCACCCGTGTGTCCCCACTTCTCTGGTCCTGTGACCATCACTGTCAGAGAGTGAAAGTGAACACCTCCTCCATCCCCTCCTACCTGTGTCCCCAGACTTGCTGTGGGTGATGGTGCCTGTGAATGCCTCAGCTTCCTACCCCTTCTATCCATGCTGTTCTGCAGCCTGCAAGGCTAGGAAATCCCTACTTCTGAACATTTTGTGTATCCATGCATATATTTGATGTCTCCTGCTTTTATCAGGCAGATCTACCAGGACACTTTCTGTGGGACACAAGTTGTAAGGGAAGGAACAGAAATATCATCTGGTGTGTAGGTGGGCTTAAACACTTGCTGCCCAACATGGTTATTCCATTGTGGTACCTGATACAAGAACTTAAACTCCATTGCTTAAATGACTCTTCATTTTACCATGGTGATGGAGATTCACCCAATGGCAACATTTAGCCTGAAGCAGCAATATCCCTAGGGATGATCAAGCAGGAGGAAAAAAAATCCTCTTTAACATCGGTGCAAGGTTGCCATTTTGATACGAGTCAAAGCCTCTTTTAGACTTGTAATGTGAACAAATTCAGTGAAGAGCTCACTGATACACCAACCAGTGGTTCCCCACAGGGCCATTTTTACAGACATTTTTCGGAGTAGAACCACAATTTAAGGGGAAAATAAGGGCAGAGGTAGACTGATGTAGTTTTCAGAAGCTCACATATACGAATGGCAGGAAATTAAATGTAAAGGTTATAGTTAAAACAACATTATTTGGAAAGTACCAAGCCCACAGAGCGTCTAGAGGCCTTCACAGTGTATCCTGTTAGGAAGTGAACTTTGGTGGCCATTAGGCCATCTCTGCCCTCATCCCCTCACCTTCTGCTCGCTCTGCCCCCTTCCCACTGCTCCACTCCAGAGCACCATGGGGTCAGGACATTGAAATGGATCTACTGAGCCTCCCACTACACTGAACTCACCCCTGGTGAGCTGGGTGGTTTGTAAACCACAGGCAAGGCATCCCAGTTAGCCCGGGACTCCAGTCCCAACTGAAGGCCAGCAAAAGGAAGGGATGTGCCCAGCTTGATGACAGCTGCTGAGTTGAGGAAGTATAGTGCAGCTCGACAGCACACAATGCTTCACACTGCTTTGCTCTCTTTATTCTCACATTCAACTCTACCATTCTGCAGAGACTCTCAGTAGACACGCAACTAGAGATTGAGAAGCTTCAGCAGTGCTGAATGAAAGCAGAATGAAGGGGGAAAGATGAGCCTGTGCATAAACACCTCTCCCAGCCTTGAGGGTCTTTAAAACTTATACTATCCCTGAAACACCATTCCTGCCCAAATAACACCTTTAACCAAACCTCCAACAGCACACTTTTACCCACCTGCCTTAACACCAAACAACAATGCTGACTAGTGAGTTCACCCATCTCAGTCACCATTATGAGGACAGGAAGGTAATCACAAGAACACCTTGCATTTGTTTCTGACAATGTGGTTTTGTTCGGCTTCTTACATGACAAATGGCACCATTCCTATCAACATTGGTGTAAAGGAGACAAAAAAGTGCTAAATTTTCAGCAGCACAACTTCCTGGGCAATCAAGCCTGAAAACTGTGCTTATAGCAAGTGTATCTATCTGCATCAGATGGAGTCTGGACACAGTCATGGTATCATGCCTGGGTGGGAAACCCTTTCCTAACTATGTCGCACAGTTGTTGCTTTAGTACATTTTAAATGGTGTTTCCAATGGAAACCAGACATGATGAGCCTGTTTGTGTCTACACACATCAGTGTTTGTCTGTTTGTTAGCTGATCCAACAGAGCGTTTCACAGTTTTGGAAAAGCCAGTCAATTCCAGTCACACCTGACAAAGCTAGATCACTTACTACTGTTAAGCAAAGGTAGAAGGAGAGCTGGATCTAGATGAGGAGTCTTAGTGGGAAAATCTTCAGTGTGATGCTGGGGAGGGACTCTTCATTAGGGACTGTAGTGATAGGACAATGGGTAACAGGTTCAAACTTATGGCTTGATGTAAAGAAGAAATTCTTTACTGTGAGGGTGGTGAGGCACTGGAATGGGCTGCCCAGAGAAGTGTTGAATGCTCCACCCCTGGCAGTGTTCAAGGTTGACAGAGCCTTGAGCAGTATGATCTAGGGTGAGGTGTCCCTGCCCATGGCAGGGGGTTGGAACTGGATGATCTTAAGGTCTTTCCAACCCAAATCATTCTGTGATTCTATGATTCTCAGATGAACAATAAAAAATGGGCTCTTTGTGCTCTTGTTTTCCCAAAGTGATCTGTAGTTTGAAAGAAACTGCTGATTTCTCAGTCTGAAGGACAAATGGGAAAAATAATGGTTAACATGAATACTCATTCCATTGCAGCCACAAAGCTGGTGATACCAAGATGATTTCATTGCTTCAGATGAGGACTTCTGCATCATAAGCTGCATTCATTTTAAGAGTTCCTGGGAAAAGTGGTCTGTGCCCTGATAATGCATGCCATTACAGTTTCATCCTGGTGGGAACCAGGTGCTTCAACCACCATAGTCAGCAGTTACCACTGCAGGAGAGCATCAGCCCATCCTTCCCCTGCACCTCTTCAACAACTGCTGGCTGATCAGATTCTCTGGTTGCCCTCACAGTGGCTATAACAGGAGTCTTCAGATGATAAGCAAGAGCATCCAAGTGGCACCGCTCAGATTCCTGGTCCATGTCATGCATGGTAAGGAAAGAGGTGTTGCACTCCTGACTTCTGGCTGAGTGCTTGATGCTGGATTAACTGCAATGCTCTCCCAGAAGATCCCATGAAGGTCCACTATTGCAGCCTTCAAATCACTGCTTTGCGCCAACACTGTTTCTTTTTGAGGTCTAATATCTTCTGTGATCTAGTCTCTGGACTGGTTGCCTGTGACCAAAGACGCATCTACCTCCCACATTCTTTTTCCACTACCTGAAACCAAGATCCCTCTGTTGTTAAAGGAGATCCCATCCTCCATGTTTATAGAGTTTTTAAAAAGAAACTGCCTGTAGACCTGAGATTATCCTCATACAACTTTCAGTCAGCAAAACCTGCTTGCTGGACCTCAGCTTGGGCCTTCAGCTGCTCTAGGAGAGAAAGGTGAGGAGTGTGGTTACCGCTGTGTGTAGAAATG
Source organism: Agapornis roseicollis (assembly GCA_002631895.1). NCBI lineage: Eukaryota > Metazoa > Chordata > Aves > Psittaciformes > Psittacidae > Agapornis > Agapornis roseicollis. The sequence continues at coordinate 45,751 of NDXB01003112.1, forward strand.
GAGATTCTCACCATCTGCCCCACACCAGCGGCCATCTTCATGCAGCCCAGACCAGACAGGAAACGCAATGTGCTGCACTTCGGAGAATTGTATCTGTGTATGGAAAAAGAGAGGTGTGCAGGAACACGTATGAATGCACATGCCTATCTGTGAAATGGGCAACCATGGGGCTGTGGATTTGCATTTGTGCATCTGTCTTGGCTTGGGATGTGATGGCAAAGTCTTCACCCAGGGTGAGATGCCTGCCTGTGGTGAAAGAATCTTATAAAACTAACTTGCAGGGCCCATTGAAGGTTATCTATCTGTGAAGGTGAGGGTGCGTGAAGCTTTGGAAGAACATGGATGTATTTTCTGCATCCTTGTCTGGCCTGTTGAGTGGATAAGCTATGCCAAACTGGCACTGAAGCTACTGTGCGGTGGTGCTGCCTTCCTGGACTAGCTGCAAGGCTCAGGTCAGAGGTGGTGATTCCTCCTTCTGTGGAGCGAGTGGGGTGTTCTGCTGGGTAGGGAGGCCACAGGATGGGTGTCCCTGTGGTGTCACACCATCTGCAAGCACGAAGGCTGTGCCTCAAGCTTGTTCACACTCAGCACTGCCCTTGTTCCACTCCCGCTCAGACCCAGGATGGATTGTCTAAAACTGGGGCAGTGATGTGGAGGCTGGTTTCGTTCTAGTGTTGATTAGGTCAGCATCTTGAGTTACTCTTCGCAAAGTGGCCCATGGTATTTCTATGACAGACAGACTGCCATCCTCCATTTTAAAGTGATCTGTGCACCTGTGCAGACCACAAGAGTGATATGAGTGATCTGCTTGGGTGTATAGAAAAGGAAGCTGTGGGTCTCTTGCCAGTGTCCCAAGAGAATAGGTCCTCCTCTCTCTCTCTGGCTCCCCAGCAATAGTTACGAACTGGTCCCAGTATATCTGAGCACTGCAAACTAACACCTGATCCCTCCACCCTTGTTTCTGCACCTATTGCTTTACCAGCAGGAAGTAGGACGTGGTTTGGGGCTTTTTATTCTCGGCCTCACTAGCCTTTTCGATACTCTGGGGCCTCGTCTCAGTCTGACAAAGCAAGCGAGTGGCAGCTTCCTGTGCAAAGGTGAGAGGGAGAAGACAAATAGAGACCATGCATGTATGAGAGGAACAGCTCTGCAGCAGAACTGCCAGGCTGGAAGCAACTCTTGTGCCAGCAGCACTGCCTGAGACCTGGACATGCACTGAGCTAGGATATCCACCTCCATCCCTCTCTGTTCCCCTCTCCCTGTTCCCCTCACTGATGTCCAGCACCTGCATCCACCCAGCTCTGCGACCTGATCCCCAGGGACACTCTTCATCAGGACCTCTTGGTGCCTACAACTGGAAGGTAAAGGGGGTGATGCCAGCTCTCTCCCACATGGGGGTGGCTGATCTGAAAAGCATCTTGGAAGGAGTTTCAGTCTGACAAACTGAATGTCACTGTTGGGGAGGGCTGAGCATGTATTTATCTCTCTGTCTTTCCACAGTCCTCTCAAATCATACTCTGCATCTTCACAACCACACCACCTGCTTTCTTTCACTCTCTTTCTCTCCCCTCTGTCTGTTAATGCATTGTCGTCATGTTTTTCTTCCTCTGAACCTGATCTTTTATCATGAGTGGAATCAATATTATGCCTCATGCCAGCCCTTCATAAACCCTCTCTTCCCACCCCACAGTAGTCCCAGTAGGGTCCAGTGGGACTGTCTTATTTAGCTCATCTCTGCCTGGGCTCCAAGCTTGATGAGAGGTGAGCATGGCAGGAAAGCACAGCTCCTTCCAAGGCAGTACAGGGTCTACTTGTCAAGGATGGTGCTTGGTTTGTACATGGCTATGTAATGTTTTGTGGTATACTAAAGCCTTGACTTTCCAGAACCCTGGAAAGGTAAACCAGAACCCAGTAAACTCCTCCTTCTCCCAGATTTCCCACTGTGTCCAAAACAAGCTGTTCTAAAGCTACCTCCTAAGCCATGAGCTGTGTAACTGACTTTTGTTAGTTGCAGCCAGAGTCCCCACTTACTCAGCAAGCACCTAGTTATTTCAGCCCGGGTAGGCTTACCAAAAAAAAAGATCCTCTTCAAAGCACAAGCCATGTGCAACCAAGGCAGCACTCTCTACCTGAGTCAGCAAGCAGCCTGAAACAACGCATGCAGACTGCTGTACACTCACGCACGCATTTTCAGGAGGCATTACTCCTGCAAACAGCCTATCTGTGCTGCACTACAAATTGTTTCAGTGCTGAATAAAGCACCCAAGGCAGGAAAACAATGAGGTGGTGAGGAGAGAGTGCGGACTCCAGAGTGGGAGAGGTATGAGTTCCTGAGCCTGGAATATTGCCACTGGCTTTGAGCCCTACCTGAGAAGAGTGGATACCTCCTGTGGGATGACATCTTCCTAATTTGCATTGCTGAGACATGTTCGGTGGCATCTTCTCTCTTTCAGTGTGTCACCAGTACAGATGAAGCCCTCTTTGCTGCTTCTGTGTCACCTCTGGCTTTTCAGCCTCACACCTCTCTCCTGGGCATCAGACTCAGCACAAGGTAAGAAGTGATTCCTTTCACCTATGCCAGCTCTACAAGCAGGGTGGGGAGTCAGACAGAGGAGTGTTTGTGCCACAGTGTGGTGTTGTGCAAAGTTCATGTTGTAACATACAGCCAGAGGAGGCTATAACAGCTACAGGTCTCTTATAAGCACATCAACCTCCAAGGACAAGAGGTTCAAATTTAAACAGGGGAAGCTCAGGCTTGGTATTAGGAAAAAGTTCTTTACTGTGAGGGTGGTGAGGCACTGGAACAGGTTGCCCAAAGAAGTGGTGAATGCTCCATCCCTGGCAGTCTTCAAGGCCAGGTTGGACAGAGCCTTGAGTGTCATGGTTTAGTGTGAAGGGTCGCTGCCCATGGCAGGGGGTTGGAACCGGATGATCTTAAGGTCCTTTCCAACCCTAACTATTCTGTGACTCTATGACACAGAGGAGTGGCTCTGCCTTTCTTACTTGGAGACAGTCATCCAGCAGGGGAGTCAGTCTGTAGTTTGGGATGGGGCAGGATTGTCTGATGTGATGGTTAATGCTAATTCAGCCACATTCCTGTCCATATTTTCTCTGACAGCAGGCACCTCCAGCCTCACTTGTTGGTATGACTCACGGGCAGCTCTCTTCTGTGACTGGAGCCCAGGCAAGGACCTGGCTGAAGCACCATGCCAGCTGGAGATTTTATCCAAGTTACCCTTCTGTGGCAGGTGGGTTACTGGAGAGTAAGAGGAAAGCCAATGCTTTGAATAGGAAGTGTCCTAGGAAGTTTAGCACTGAACAACAGTATAGGCTCTCCCTTCCCAGGCCACGCATAGTGGAGTCACAGAGCCAAGTGGCTTTGTCTTGAACTCCATCTCTAACCTCGTGGGGGCCACTGCTCAGTGTTTGTCATCTAACAGTCCCACACTGTCTAGCACAGCCCATCTTCCAACTCCATAGCTGTGCCTGTGCTTCATTTCCCAAAAAGTCCCTTTTCTTTTATAGCCACTGTCTGGACTGAAAGGCATTTTCAGTGGAAAAGGAGAATGGGGTGGGGGGTGTGGAACTAAAGTTGTACAAAGGCCCATTGCCAGGATGAGCTGGGATGTTGCACCTTGAGTAACAATAAATGAAGTAAAATAATTTTCCCCTTATCTGCCCTGGCCCTTTCATCCCCCTCAGTTCATGATGTTTTCCTCTCCCACATGTCTCTCAATAGAAGGGTAGGTGTGTGACCAGTACTGCAGTGGGAGCTGGCTAAGTCTCTGTGCTCCCCAAGTATGACATCTCCAGCCAAGACTCACCAGCCTACCCCCGGGCTTCCCTGGGTGCCTGTCATAAGGAAAGGCTCAGTGTGATTCTGGCAGTGGGTGGGTTGCTCATGACTGTCATAGAGACACCTTCAATGGAGTGAGATGGACAAATGTATTCTGGGGACTGGTGCATGCACCTAGAAATCCACAACATTTATGTTGCTCCATGGGTGTGAATCACAGGGACTGGGGCTGGAATTTGGACCAAATTTGGAACCATGCTATAGCTTGAACAAAAGGGCTCTAGGACACCATCAGCAAGTCCAGGCTTGATCTGGCCTTGCAGCTGGAGCAGGCAGCTCAGTCTGATAACGCCTCAGCTGTAACTCCATAGATACTTTCCCAACCTGTCACCCCCTGTGCCATGCGAAACAGCTTCCCAGCTCACTGGAGTTCTGCTTAAATCCCAGGTTCTCTCTCTTATCTGAAAAAATCAAGGAGCACTGTGAATTACCCATGGCAGAACACACAACAGGACTGAGGAGATGCATCAAGACCTTCAGCAAAAACAATAATGTGAGTAATTCCTTTGGGATGTCCTGGCCAATGACAAGGTGGACTTTCATGTGGGGTTTGGGTGTATAAACAATGTGATGCCCAGAAGTGGCATAAAAAGCCCAAACCTGATCCCTGACTGCAGTTCTAGAATTGGGTTTGGTGTTGTATGTTAATATACATTGCCCCTGCGGATTCCTCTGCAGGAGGAATTGGCTTCATTGTGAGCTGGGCCACGCTAGACAGACCACATTCAGTGTCCCATGTCTCAACTACATGGGTTTGTCACTAATCACTTCTTCTGAGGAGGGATGGACATCACCATCAGCTCTGAAGTCACCTCTTGATCTTACCTTCCTTGAAGAGGTTAATACCTTTTCCCAGATAATTAATTGTGATAAACTCACAACCAGGTCTAATGACAGACAAGCTTGCTTACATCAAGTGCACATCAAGTGCAAAGACAAATTGCATGGTTGGTAAAGAGCTCCAAAATCTTTTCTTTTTAATCAAGCTGGTTTCCTATTGCTTATTTAATACTACATCTTGCATGTGGGCCTTTAGTATCACTGCATTTCAAGAGTGATATTTAATATTAATGACATCTCAGTCTTACCAATGAAGACAAAATGTTTTAGTAAGAATATTTTTTCTCAATAAATGTCACTCATAGAATGTAACTCTTTTCCTCCTTAGTCAGCACATACAGCAATCCTAGCAAACTGGCATGTTGCAATATTTTGTGCCTTTCTAGCCAATGAACAACAAAATCCAACCACAGGAAATATGCATCTTTGATTTCTCATTCATGTTTCAGCCACAGATATTGCCCATATTTATTGTCAAGTGTTGCTAAACCTCTTATGTATAGGCAATGCTTAGAAATATGGGTGCTTTATTGATGAGCCATCAGTGTCACTAATAGTAAATTTTCCTTGCAGGCTCAATGTTTCACCACTGCAGACAGTCTTACCATGTCAGTCCATTGCCAGGTTGGAGAGAATAGGTCGATACCTGTGCAAATAGAAGATTTCAGTCCACTTGCAAACAGTGAGTACTCATCAGCCTTGCAGTCTCTGAAGCTTCCATATGAAATGATAGCTAATTTCTCTTTCCATCCACCCTTATGCAACACCATAGCTGATTTTACCCCAGTGTCTTTTCTTCATCCCCTGCTACCACTAACAGAAATGAAGCATGTTGAATCCTACCACTTGCACCTCTTACATGCAGCATCGTGCCAGCCACTTCCTGTCCTGTATCTGGGACACTGTTAAATAAGAATGCTTTGTGCTAGGACTTCTGGCTTCAATGTTACCTCAGTTGACCTCCTGAAAAAGGCATGGTGCAGGAGGGAAAGTCTTGCACCTCTTCCCCTGCCCCTCCTACCACATATGTGCTTCCACCCTCTTTTAAGCCAGTTTTGGCATGCACCAGTCTTTGCTGAAAGGGTTCAACTCACTAATCCAGCAGAAAAACATCTGCTTGGGTCATTTTTGTTGGATGTGTGAGCTTACCTCACTCAAGGAGACATCCAATAGGGTTGTTGTAAGGTGAGGTGTAAGGAAGCATGGCTAGAGTCAGGGGTTGGGAAAGATCAGCCTGGATAGTCTGTGTAACTCCATGGTCTGTGACTGTAGGTCTCTGTCCATACAGTTGCCTTGTGGATCATGTCCACAGGGCAGGATGTGTGGCCATGGGGGATTGATTGCACTGACTCCAGGGGCCACTCTCACAGGCTCACAGGAGGAGCTGCCTTTAATGTAGCCCAGAGATAACACTCCTTCTGCTGTCAGTGACAGTGGGGAAGAAGAGGAAACAGAGGGAGAGAACTCACAAACTCTCTCCCATGGCTGGCTGGAGTCTTTGAGCACAACCAGAACACCAGCCCTGCTGCAGTGAAGTCCCGTTATGGACAGTGTGGAGGTATCAACCCTGCTCCTTTTCTCTTTCCAGTAAAGTTGAGGCCTCCGAGCAATCTTCAAGTGGTTCACAAAACTGAAAATACCTACAACTTAACATGGAGCTTGAATATCTCCTCTCACTATTTGGATGGGGATCGGGAATACCAAGTGCGGTACCGAAACACGACTGAGTCCTGGCAGGTGAGTACAGAGTGGGGTACTGGGACCTGTCACTATACAAAAGGTCTGCTTCTGTGCCACCCCTCAGGATGAAACCAGTTTTAGTGAAGCTGGAGAGCAGACAACACCCCCCATTCTTTTATCTCTGTCAGATGCTGCCAGTGTTTGCTGATGACATGGGAGCAGATGGGAAGCCTGTTTTACTTAGTGCTGTCACAAAGAAATCCAGACAGCTCCAGGACAGACTGAAAGGGGTGAAAAAAGCAAAGTGAAGAAGAATTTTCCTCCAGGTTGAACAAGCAGTGCATGAGGTGTAGGGATCTGAGATAGGTGCTCTGTGAGGGCCGCAGAAGGGATGGTTACGTGAGGCTGTAAGCCCGGGTTGTTGATGATGCTTTAATTTTACCCTGCTCCCAGGAGGCCAGGAGCTCCACCATTATGCAGGACCAGATGTGGATGGTGTTTGAGAGACTTTCACCCAACATGAAATACGAGGCAGCTGTCCGTGCAAGGCCAAGTGCCTCAAGTATCTGCAAAGGCGTGTGGAGCGACTGGAGCGAGACAATACTGTGGAGGACACATGCTGACCGTAAGGATCAGAGTCAGGCAGTCTAACATGGAGGGGAAAACAGGGACTCAGGGAAAACAAGGTAGAAGCACCAAAGCAGTCTGGCAATTTCCCAGGTTTTAATGTGAACTAGTAACATAAATCCACCTTTTTAAAATGGCCCCATTCATTGGAGCCATTGATTGGTGAGATGAAGTAAAACAGAGTGCTCAGCTCCTGAAACAAAGGGCACTGGAACTGGGAAGCAAAGTCACGCAGAGAGTGGAAGAGACTTACACATGTAGAATCATAGAATAGTTAGGGTTGGAAAGGACCTTAAGTTTCAACCCCCCTGCCAGGGGCAGGGACACAGCATACTAGACCATGTCACCCATGGCTCTGTGCAACCTGGCCTTGAACACTGCCAGAGATGGAACATCTATCACTTTTTTTGGGCAACTTGTTCCAGTGCCTCACCACCCTTACAGTAAAGTTCTTCCTCATATCAAACCTGAGCTTCCCCTGTTTAAGTTTAAACCTGTTACCCCTTCTCCTATCACTACAGTCCCTAGTGAAGAGTCCTTCTCTGGCATCCTTGTAAGTTCCCTTCAGATACTGGAAGGTTGCTATGAGGTTTCCACACAGCTTCTCTTCTCCAGGCTGAGCAGGTCTGTTGAGACTTACATCAGTCATTGCTGTGAACCGCATCATTGAGGACACTTCCAGCTTGAAAGACAGTGCCCTGAGCAAGTCTCCTCAATGCGTGATTGGCTGTGGTCTCTGTTATTTCTTTTCCAAAAGATAAGCAGATGGAGGTTATTCCTTTTCATGTCACCCGCACTCTGCTTCTGCTCAGTCCCTCCTTGTTGTGTTGCCTGGTGCTGGTATAAACAGAGGAGTTATGTTTAGAAAGGGCACTGTGTTGCTGTGGTGATCAAATTTTGACAGTGTATGATGTCAGTGAATAGGATACAGCCGCAAACAGTTGTCATAGCAACCAAGACCCAAAGATAACCAGGGTACCAGCGGCAGAGGAGACAAAGTGATCTGAGTAGCGTCTCAAGGACAGGCAAAGAATGTCCTAAAAATGTCTCCCCCTTCTTTTACTCTTCTCTGCTTCTTCACAACTACTCCAAAGATGCTCTGCAGGCTCAGACCAAGGGCTGAGATGGAGGGAGGGAGATGAGAGGCCGTCAGAGGAGGCAGGCACCAGAAGAGCAAGACCAAGAAAAGGTGCACTATGAAGATGTGAGTGAAAGGGACAGATTAAGAAAAGTTTGAGATGACACCAGACAAGCCTGAGGAGTGTTGGCAGTACTGGCAATGTGGGAACTCAGTCTCTTTCTCCTAATCCAAGTCCATCATCCAAATACGATGGAAAGCTGTAACCTAAAGCTTTCCTACACCTCTCCAAAAAAAGAAGGCAGTCCTTTGACCCCTAACCTTCTCCATCCTTGGCCCTTCTGCCTTCTCAAAGACCCATGAACCCCATGACTCTGTCCCCCCCATTGACTCATAACACCATTTCAAATCTCCAGTCCCACTTAAGCTGATTTTAGGACTCGTTGCTCTCTTTTGCAAAGAGACAGATGTGTTGATGGGTGCTTCAACCAGTTGACAGTGACACCTTATCTGTGGCAACTCCCAGCTGTGGTGCTGTTATAAACAGAGAGTTCAAGCTGTTTAGCATAAATTACCTATTAAGTAGACTCCAAAACCCATATCAGCTCAAAGGCATTCTATACAACTGTCCTGGGTTCAGCAGTTGCAGTCAGTTTTTCTTCTCTTTAGTAGCTGTGTTTTGAC
>NDXB01003113.1:0-22192 GCA_002631895.1 Agapornis roseicollis
TGTAGCTCATCCCCACACCTCTCATGTCACCACTTCTCCTTGCCAGGAGTTAGGTGGTTGTGTCCCCCCATGCATGGGGACAGGAGCAGGACCCCTCGTACTAGGGTGTGGGGATGCTTCCCCATCATGGATGGTCGCATCTCATCCTTGGGATGTCTCCACAGCTGACAAAGGAGGAGGACACCTTCACCTTCACCACCACACAGAACTCCCCAGTGAGGAACATCGTGATGCTGTGTGACTGCTATGAGATGGGGGAGCCCTGCTGGGGACGTGGCCTTGGAGGCCACCACAGTGACCCAGAGGGGCCCTGGCTGTGCTTTCAATTCCCATTAATGAGCTTGGGCTCACCAGCGGGAGCAGCGCACCCTGAGCTCATCCTCATTGCAGGTGATGGCAGGGATGCTGCCTCCAGCGCACCCTGCAGCTCAGTAGGGGCTGAGCCTGACAGGGCAGAGGGGTCACTCCACCATCGGGACCCTGATGGGGACCCACCGACCCTGAAGGGCCAGCCTGGCCTGTGCTGAGCCCCTAGAGCCAGGGAAAGATGGGCCATGAGTTGGGATGGAGGAGGAGAGAGGCCTGGAGCCTTGGATTAACAGATGGGGTCTTGCTGGGCAGACCTTGGGACGTTGAGGTCAGCGAGAAGCTGTGCCAATTTGAGGGGATCAGACCCTCCCCAGTCCTCCTGTGCTCCTTATGGAGCTCCCCATCCATAAGGATTTGGGCTCAGACAGGGGATGAGACATTGAGCTCCAAGGGATGGGGCTCAGCAGGGACAGGGGCAGCTGGGGGGGCAGCAGCTCTCTCCTCTCAGCACACCCATAGCTCATGTTGAAGATGCTGATGGTCAGCAAGGAAGCTTCCAGCACAGGCTGAAGCTCTGCAGCTGGAATCCTCCACTCATCCCAACTCTCTCAGCCACTGAGAACCAGGACAGGCGACTGCCTCTGCTCCCACCCTGACCCCAGCCCTGGCCCTCCTGGAGGGCAGAGCATGGCTGTGGTGCTCACAGCTCCCTCTGGACTTTGTCACATCCCCCTTTAGCAGCTCCCACCCCAGCAGGACCCCGTGCTTCCCATTCCTGACACTAACACGGTACCACTGCCACCATGAGGGCTGCCAAAGACCGCCTGTACAACCAGGTTCAGGCACTGCTGACAGGGAGAAGCCACAGCCCCCTGGATCCTTCCTGGCTCTAAATGAACACACTGGTGCAAACACAGCTTTCCTCTTGGTCTCTTTCCTAAACCTGCAGGGTCCCACATGGGTGGCAGAGATGGGGTTGCAGGGATTGGGGGGGGCTGCTCTGAACTACATTGGCTGGGGCAGGGTGGGTGCAGGTCTGGCCCTGAGGCTGGCTGGGTCCTCTCTGCCAGTCCAATGGGATGAAGGGAAGCAGGACACATCCTGGTGCAACCTCAGACCAGGGTTTAATTCTGCTGTAACCAGAGCTGCTCTGTGCTTACCCTTGATACGCACCTGCCAGAGGGCTCGGTGACAAGTATGGCCCAAGGAGCTGTCCCCTTGAGCCACAACCTCCCTGGGGACAGTGAGGGCTGGTGTGGATGCTGGTGCCATCTCCGCAAGAGTCAGCAATGGTGAGAGCTGGAACGGGGACAATGCTGCAGCACTGAGGCCAAATAAACCCTCCCTGCCCCACCAGAGGACAGGAGGCAATGTCACATCAAGGTACCAACTAATAGCAACGTGTGCCTGTCAGTCCTGTCCCCAGGATGGGGCAGAGCGGCAGGATGAGCTGGCTGCTCCCAAACCGAGTCCCTCCCTATGGATGGAGCTGGTCCCACATCATTTATGGCGTTTCTTCTTCTGCTCTTTGCGCTTCTGAGCCCTCACGTCCTTCTTCAGGCGGCTGTCAACAACCTTGAACTGGCCCTTGACCCCAGGAGGACGGCGCACACGGGGTCCCACACCTTTCTTAGCCACCAGGTAGGTGACCTGCCGCTTCTCCTTGGCCAGCCCAGCCTTCTTGTAGATCCTGGGGGAGAATGGCAAGAGGTGAGAGCAAGACCCTGGCCCAGCTCCAGGAGTCTGCCCCTGAGATGGGGCTCCTTTGCTTCCTCTATCACCCCTCAGTGTGCACCCAGATCCAGCCCGGCCATTGCCAGCCCTGCTGGGTTACACACAGGAGCTGTCCCTGTGTGGCACCTGCAGGGACAAAGGCATCATGAACCAGCCCAGCACAAGAGGCAGGATCTGGACCTCAGGTTCACCACTCACCGCCGCAGCTGAGCCACCTTCTCCCGCTCCGAGATATCCACTGTGCTCACCACAGCCTCCGCTTTCTTCTTCATCTGCTCCATCTTCTTCAGCATCTGTGGGGACAGCGAGAGACGGGGACAAGGGGGATCTGAGGAGGGATGGAGCACCCCGGGAGGGAGCCACACACAGGTCCAACGGCCCCACTCACCCGCCGCTTCTTGCGGGCTTTGGCCTCTGCCACCTTCTTGATGGGGCGGGCGTTGATCTCGCGCCAGCGCTGCCGATAGGCCTCGACCGTCTGCCGGTCCACCGGGATCTGCCGGCGCCGGTGCTGCTGCTCCTCCTCCGTGAACCACGCCGGCAGCTCGCCCTCATCCTCGTTGAAGGAATACCTGGGGGGGGGCGCTCAGGTGAGTGTAAGCAGGATGTGGGCTCTCCTCACCAAGCCTGTCCCCTGATGGCAGAGCAAGTTACCTATTGAAGGAGTCATCAATCAAATCCCGCCTGGCCTTCTTGGAAGTGGCGATGACTTGGCCAAGGGCCAAGCCCTCTGCATCCAGGACACGAGCCCTTTTCACTGCAACATACAGACAGGTTAAAGCTTGGCCTATCTAGAAGCAGTCCTGGGAAAGCCTGGTGTGACCCTGCCTCCAGTCCCTAAAGAGGAACTCACAGTATCACTGGGCACAGGAGCCCCCAGCACTCACATGGGTTCTCGATGGGCACCACCTCAAAGCCACATGGCTCAACACGGCCCCGTTGCCTCCCCACTGGTGTTGGTGGCCTGCAGAGAGGAGAGTGGTCAGGGCTGGGGTGCTCACCTCACCTCCCAGCAATCCAGGACTGTGGAGCTGTGGGAGAACATCCAGACCATCCCTCTCGCAGGCCTCACCTCTCCTCATCACTGCTGCTGCTGTCATCATCACTGCTCTGCTCATCCTGCACTTTACCAGCGTCAGGTTCTGTGTCTGTGGCAGTCGGGGGCTCAGCTGGAACTTCCTCCTGGGGCACCTTCTTCTTCTGCTCCTTCCTTGTTGCTTTGTCTGGGGAACAGGAACCACTGGGTAAGAAAGGGGTGAGACAAACCCCACTACGGATCATTCCTCAGACATCCAGCTCACTAACTGTGTAATGGCACAGGCTGGAAACAACCTCTGGAGATCACCAGGCATGCTCAGAGCCGTATCTCTACCATGGTGTAATCCAGTGCCTAGCCTGGGCCTTGGGGCTGTCGCTCTGTGCCCCCTGCAGCTCCCACTAACCTTTCTGAGACTCGCGCTGTTTCTCAGCCAACATCTGCGACTGCCCCAGCTCCAGCTCCTCATCTGCATCATCTTCAATGCCAGCAAAGGCATCCTAGGGATGGCGAGCAGTAAGTCAGGAGACACAGGGAAGCTGCTGGGCTGAGGCTGCTGTTGTGGGCCCAGCAGGACTCACCTTCCCAAACCACAGGCTGGTCTGCCGTTCCTCCAGCACCGATTTCTCCTCCAGGGGTACCAGCAGGGGATTCTCCTGTTCCTCCTCTTCCTCGTCATTCTCCTTCTGCCTCAACTTCACCCTGTTACAAGCAGCACCAGGATCAGACTCCCCCAGCCAAGATGGGGGGTGCCCACTGCTGGGTTTCTCTGCCCAGGGAGGTCTCTCCTGCTCTCACCTCTTTGCACCCTGCTCTCGCCTCTCCCGCTCCAGCCGGCGCTGCCGGGCCTCAATCTCAACCAGCTCCTCCGGGTCCAGGTCGCTGGCCAGGGACACATCGTCCTCTCCTTCTTGATCCGAGACATAAATATCATCGTCCCCAGGTCCTATCTCCAGGAGGGCATCCGCTGATGCCATGTCCCCCCGGGTCACCTCATTCAGCAGCTGCAACGCAAGTAAAACAAGTCATAAGTTACAGCCCATCAGCCATGTGCTCACCACTGTCCCATTCCCAACAGTTCTGGGAGCCTGGCCTCCTCCTGCCCCACACACCGGGGTCTTGTGAATAGTGCGGAGGGAGAACATGCTGGTGTCACCATCATCAGCAATGGAGACCCCAGGGAGGTCCATCTTCAGCTCCACACGCTCACGCTGCTTCCGCTGCTCCTTCAGGATCTTCTTCTTCTTTCTGGAAGAGGCAGAGGAATGAGGTTACACTCTGCCTACCCCCTCCATCCCAATCCAAACCCACTGCCACATTAATGACAAATCTCCTTCACAGCACTATGACCTCCCTGTGAGGGGTCCCCAGTGCTGGACATAAGGGGGCTGTTCCAGCTTGGAACAACTGCTTCACCTGCTTGGAGGAGCAGATGACCCTGAGGACCCCAGACCCCACCTGCTGTCAGCAGAGGGTCAGGGTCTGACACTGTGTGCCCATGGGTGGAGCCTCTCGTGCTCCCCAATCTCTCCTCATGTGAGATCCTTTTACCTCTTTAACTCCGCCAACTCCTTGGCCTTCATCTCTGCCAACGCCAGCTCTACCTCCTCCTCTTCCTCTTTCGCCACCTCATCAGCTGCAGCTCCTGGCAATGTCTTCTTCTCCTTCCTTTCCTCCTCTTTGCCTTCCTCCTCTTCCCCAGAGCTCAGGCTGCCAAAAGGAAGGAGCTCAGACCACCTCTCCCGGTGGCAGACCCATCCCACCACGCTGGAGCTCTGGGGCACCCCTGCTGTCCCTACTTGATATCCAGCTCCTTTGCCTGCTCCTTCAGCTTTTTGGCCAGAAACCTCCGCAACTTTGTCCTCCAATTCAGCAGAGCTCTGTGTGGGGAGGCAGAGAGTCAGAGACAGCCACCAGGGCCAGCAACCAGCCTGTCCCAGTCACCCCCAGTACCTGAGCTCTTTCCTTCCCAGCACACGGATGTCCTTGCAGCACTGCCTCAGCTCCTCCGTGGTGGAGCTGTGATTCTCCAGCTCACCATCTCCCAGTGTGATCTGGGCAGAGCAGAGGGAAAGAGCTGTTCCCCCTGAGCTTCAGGCCCTGCTGCTACAGACAGAGCCACAGCTGGGGCACCTGGTTCCTTCTTTGCATCGCTCTGTGCTCCTGGGGAAGCCTCCGGGGCTACCAAGGTCCCCCTCACTTTGGGTCCTCACCTCGTTGGCCTTGGAGAGGAAGTCCACAGGGTTGGGAGCCTTCAGGAAGTCCATGAGGGTGAAGCGGTGGTAGAGGGTCATGTCACCATCTGCGTAGCCTTCTGCCTACAGGAGAAAGGAGTGCCATGAGCCATAGGTGCAGCTTCAACCACCCCGAAAGGCTGAACGATGGCAGATAACTCCTGTCTTGCTGCAAGTGTCCACCTAAACATGCCTGCATGTCCAAGAGATGAGGCAAGTCACCAGCCTCAACCTGCCAGCTCCACAGTGTCTCCCTGTCCCACCAAAGACAGAGGAGGGATAGAGGTCTGTGTAGGTCCATGCCCAGCTGAGGCCCCTTGACAAGAGCCTTTGCTGTCCTGTGTCCTAAAGACACCTCACAGAGACACAAACCCAGTACCCAACCATTGCAGGGAGGGTTTTACTGGTCCATGCCCAGCTTCACAATTTGTATCACCATTTCCCCATCACTGCACCACCTTTTGAGGCTGCAAACCTCCCCCAGACTGGCTCCTCCACCACTTTGCAACCCCAGAGCTTTCATTTTCCTGCATGACTTTGCTTATTACAATGTCTTTGTCCCCAGTCCCCATTTGTGTGTTTGGCTTTACTCATACCTTTGGCTTCTTCTTGCTGACCAACTCACTAACGGACTTAGTCTGAACCTCCACCTCCTTGAAAGCGTATTTTGGGTCAAAGAACTTGCTGTCGATTTTGTCTGGAGCCTGATAACCTGGCATGGAGAAACCAGAGCTAGCAGCAGGCTTTTCCCAGCCCCATTCCAGCAGCTGCAGGTCCCCCCTGGCCACTCACCCTGGCACACCACGAAGATCTCAGCGGACTCATTGCGGGATGCTTGGGGCTTGGTGGCCTGGACCTTGCTGAAGAACTGCTGGAAGATCCAGAGGAGGGGCTGGTAGTCCCGGGAACGGAAAACCTTGGTGATGAACCAGCCCCCCTTGCAGAGGAAATCACAGGCCAGGCGCAGGGCCATGAGGGTCAGGTTGGCTGGAGCAGGGCAGGAGAGCAGTCGTCAGAGGTCATCACTGTCCCCAATGCCCAGCTCCCTGCCCCACTGCACACCCCACTGCCACCCTGCCCTGCTGGGCTATGGGATGTGCCCACCCTTGTAGCCCCCAGACCGCACCAGGCCAAGGCAAACCCCACCTTGGGAATAGGCATCATGCACCCAGCTGGCTCCCACGTTGGGTGCTCCATCGTTCAGCACCACATCCACCTTCCATGTCTGCAGCTCCTTGCGCAGGGCCTGAGGAACAGGGACATGTGTTTGTCCCACTAACCCCCCCTGCCCATGTCAGCTCAGCCCCCTGCCTCTGTCCGACCCCCACGGAGCCCCAGCTGAGCAGGCAGGGTGATGCCTGCTCCCATTGCAGACCAGAATAGCACGGGAGGCTCAGGGCAGGGGAGATAGGTTCACACCTGGCGGCACTTCTCAGTGGTGATGTCCTCCTGCAGCGTCACCACGTTGGGAATGGGCTTGATGGGGACCAAATCCACGCCTGGGAAAAGACTGCAGTGATCACTGACTGCGACCTCTTGAAACCCAGCTTGGCTTCCCCACCCATCCTCTCTGGCCACCAGGATCCCAAACCCAGCATCCCCTTCTTTGGCTACATCCAAGCACCGTGGTGGAGGCTCCTGCCCCAGTCTGCCCCTGCTGGGTCCCAACACTCACCAATGATCAAGCTGGAAACGGGCATGAATTTGGAAGCCACCTGCAACCTTGAAAGAACAGAGAGGAATGGAGTTACAGCAGGGTGGCAGGAGAGCCCCCAGCATTGGGCTCTTCTGCCGGGGGGGGGGGGCTGGGATCAGCTTTGGCATCAAGGGCAGAGCCACAGCAACAGAAAACACACCAGCTGCTTTGGTACAATGCCCCAGGGCAGCACTGGGCTGTGACCAGGGCCCGGACACCACTCACCACCCGCCGGGAGCCGCGCACAGGTCCAGCAGCACCCGGGCCTTCTGCAGGAACTGGAACTTCCTATTGAGCTGGAGAAGCTTGAAGGAGGAGCGGGACCGAAAGCCTGCGGGATGGAGAAGCGGCGCTCACGGGTTAGCAGGGCTCGGGGTCACCGCAGACACCCCCAGCCCGGTCCCGCACCCCTCACCCGTCTCTTTGGCCAGGTGGTAGAACTTGTCCCGCCGGCTCTTGCCCAGCTTGCTCTTCTTGCCCATGGCGGCCCGGCACAGGGCCCCCCGCGGGGCACGGACACTCCGTCAGCTGCCGCCTGCGACCTGCGGGGATCAGACCGGGGAGCTAAGGGCCGGGCCGGTGTCCCCCGGGACCTCCACAGCCGAACCCCAGCGTCCGCCAGGAGCCTCTCCGGGACCTGGTCCGGGGTCCCCTCAGCACGGAGCCCCCATCCCCAGCCCAGGTTTCAGCCACCCCGCGACATACACCCGGTCCTGATCCTGATCCCGGTCCCGGTCCCGGTCCCGGTCCCGGTCCCGGTCCCGATCCCGATCCCGATCCCGATCCCGATCCCGATCCCGGTCCCGATCCCGGTCCCGCCTCCACCGCGTGCCCTCACAGCCTTCCCGTCATGCCCCGCGCCAGCCGCCCGACTTCCGCTTCTCTTCTCCCTGGCCACCATGTTGAGTGTGGCGCGCTCTCCCCTCCGCGGCCAGGCGGGCTGCCTTAGGCGGGAGACGGGGCAGCGGTAACCGGTACCCTCGGAGCTTCCTCCTCCGCTGGAGGCTCGGAGGCCAAGGCCCGTCCTTGCCCCCTGTGCTCCGCGGTGCTGGGAAATCAGCTTTGACCGTACCATGATGGCGGCAACACCACAACCTCAGCGCGCGTCACCCCGCTCCGTGGAGAGAGGAAGTGACGTTATCGCGCCTGGCGTGCAAGAAGGAAGGAGGGCGGCGGCCATCTTTGTTGTCGGCAGGAGCCGCGCCGGGTCCCGATGCCGGCGGAGAAGATGGCGGTGGACGGGCCCGAGCAGGTGCGGCCGGGCCGGGCCGGGCCGGGAGCAGAGCGAAGGGGATGGAGCGGAGCGGGGACGGCCGCGGGGTGCTCGGGCCGCCCCGTGCTGCTGCGGGGCTCTGCTGTGACCGGGGCCTGGCGGGAGCCGTGACTCGGCGGGTCTCGCCTCAGCCTCCCTGAGGGGATGGGGCGGGGGGGGAGCAGGGCCTGCGGGTGCGGGAGGAGGCTGCAGGAGCTGTGGGTGGGGATGGTGGGGCTGCGGGTGCTGGAGAGGGGCTGCTTGTGTGGGGTGAAGCGGTGAGAAAGGGGGGAGAGGCTTGAACTGGAACAGGGAAGTTCAGGTTGGAGATGAGGCAGGAGCTCTTCCCTGTGAGGGTGCTGAGGCGCTGGCGCAGGGTGCCCAGAGGAGCTGTGGCTGCCCCATCCCTGGCAGTGCTCAAGGCCAGGTTGGACACAGGGGCTTGGAGCAAGCTGCTCCAGAGGGTGGAATGGGCAGGCCCTGGGGCCACGCTCTGTGGTGCTGAGCTCTGCTGTCCTGCAGATGGAGATGGATGACGGGAAGGGCGGCACGGGGCTCCGGCAGTATTACCTGTCCAAGATCGAGGAGCTGCAGGTGAGCCAGGCCTGGATGTACATGAGGTGCCGCCTAGGGCTGTATGGTCACATCCCTGTGCTTGTATTGGGAGCACCCCCAGCCTGCGCTGTGCGAGGGGTGAGAGGAGGAAACGCGCCCCAAGGTGCTCTCTGCATCCCTTGGGTGGCGGGGAAGCATGGGAGGAGGCCCACCTCTTGGCCGTGGGGTGCAGCTGTGCCTTGGTGGGGGGGCTGTCCCCTGCAAGCCCCTGTCCCAAAGGAAGGCCGTGGTGTTGGTGCCTGTGCTGGGTTGCTGCGAGCACTGCGTGGGATATTGAGGGCATTCTCCCAACAGCTCATCGTGAATGAGAAGAGTCAGAACCTGCGGCGCCTGCAGGCACAGAGGAACGAGTTGAATGCTAAAGGTAGGGCTCAGCTCCCCTCGTCTTCCTCACCGCGGCTCTGGGGGCTGGTGGCTCCTGGCCCAGTTGCCAGCCATGGTGACAAGTGCTGCCCCTCCATCATGGGCAGGGATGGGCACAACTGCTTGTGGCTGATGCTGATGTCTCCCTCTCTGCAGTGCGCCTGCTGCGGGAGGAGCTGCAGCTCCTGCAGGAGCAGGGATCTTACGTGGGAGAGGTTGTGAGAGCCATGGACAAGAAGAAAGTGCTTGTCAAGGTATGGGGCTGAGGGTGACGGGGGCTGGGGTCTGACAGACTCTCCCTTTGAGCCCCCAGGGCTTGGAGTGAGTGCGAGCATGAGCTCAGAGGGGATGTAACAGCTAAAGGATGTGAAATGAGGCCTTTTTGCTCCCCAGGAGCACATTGTGGCCGCTCTCCTGGGCCGCACTGCAGGTTGGAGGCAGCTGGCGTAGCCTTCTGGAGACAGGAGGGGCTGCAGGGTGTTTGGTGGTGGCTGAGCTCCCTGGCTCCTTCCTGCTGCTCCAAGCACCCATTGTGGCTGTTGGGCACGTGATAGGGAGATACCTCCTGGTGGTAACTGTCACTTTCCAGGTGCACCCAGAGGGGAAGTTCGTGGTGGATGTGGACAAGAACATCGACATTAACGATGTGAGTGTTTGGGGAATGTGGGAGAGGACATGGGAAGCCCGGAGCTGCCTCCCCTGGCCCTGCCCAGGGGTGCTGAGTTCCCCTCTGCTCACTGCAGGTGACCCCAAATTGCCGCGTGGCCCTGCGCAACGACAGCTACACTCTGCACAAGATCCTGCCCAACAAAGTGGACCCGCTCGTGTCCCTCATGATGGTGGAGAAGGTTCCAGATTCTACTTATGAGATGATAGGGGGCTTGGACAAGCAGATTAAGGAGATCAAGGAGGTGATCGAGCTGCCGGTCAAGCACCCTGAACTCTTTGAGGCTCTGGGGATAGCTCAGCCCAAGGTGAGTGCTGGGGGTCTGTGGTGGGGGGCCAGCATCTGGGGGCTCTGGTGTCTTTTCTGCCTGAGCAGCATGGATGGGGTGCTGAGGTGTCTGTGCTCATTGCAGGGTGTGCTGCTCTATGGACCCCCTGGCACAGGCAAGACCTTGCTGGCCAGGGCTGTTGCTCACCACACTGACTGCACCTTCATCCGTGTCTCAGGCTCGGAGCTGGTGCAGAAATTCATCGGGGAAGGTAACAGGGTGCAGGGGGAGGTGGCTCTCGTGGTGCTGGGTGGCCTCGGGTCCAGCCTCTTGCACAGGGTTTGGGCAGATGGAGCTCGGTGAGCCTGGGCTCAGCCCTCTCTGCTTCCTGCAGGTGCCCGCATGGTGCGGGAGCTGTTTGTGATGGCCCGGGAGCACGCTCCCTCCATCATCTTCATGGATGAGATTGACTCCATCGGCTCCTCCCGCCTGGAGGGTGGCTCTGGGGGGGACAGTGAAGTGCAGCGCACGATGCTGGAGCTCCTCAACCAGCTCGATGGCTTCGAGGCCACCAAGAACATCAAGGTCAGAGGGTACCATCCTTGCCTTGGGGCCGGGGCCATGTCCTGCTGGTCATGGGGGGGTCACAATGGTGATGGTTGCTGTCCCGTGCAGGTGATCATGGCCACAAACCGCATTGACATCCTGGACTCGGCTCTGCTGCGCCCCGGCCGCATCGACAGGAAGATCGAGTTCCCTCCTCCCAACGAGGAGGTAGGTGGGGGCCCTGCGGCCCTGGTCCCATCCCCAACCTGTTGGGAAGTGATTCCTGCTGCTCCAGCCCTTGTTTTGCTGCTGCTCTCCCCCAGGCCCGCCTGGACATCCTCAAGATCCACTCCCGGAAGATGAACCTGACGCGAGGCATCAACCTGCGGAAGATTGCGGAGCTGATGCCGGGGGCATCGGGCGCGGAGGTGAAGGTGAGCCAGGGCCTGGTGGCACTGGGGCTGGCAGAGGGGGGCAGGTGGTGACGTCCCTGTCCCTTGCAGGGGGTGTGCACGGAGGCTGGCATGTATGCACTGAGGGAGAGGCGGGTGCACGTCACGCAAGAAGACTTTGAAATGGCTGTTGCCAAGGTAAGTGCTGTGGGGGAGGTGAAAGAGGTGCGTGGTGGGGGGGAGTTCCTGCAGCAACAGCTCCTTGTTGGGGAGGCATAAACAGGCCTGGGAGATGAGAAATGTGGTTGGGGTCGGTTTTGGGAACAGACAGCAGTGTTAAGACCCCTGCCCTGCAGCCCTGATCCAGCTCTGGGGCAGCAGCACAAGAGGGACATGGAGCTGCTGGAGCGAGTCCAGAGGAGGCCATGGAGCTGCTGCGAGGGCTGGAGCAGCTCTGCTCTGGAGCCAGGCTGACAGAGCTGGGCTGGGGCAGCCTGGAGAAGGGAAGGCTCCTGAAGGGGAGACCTGAGAGCAGCTCCAAGGCCTAAAGGGGCTGCAGGAAACCTGGAGAAGGGCCTGGGACAAGGGCCTGTAGGGCCAGGCCAAGGGCAATGGCTTGAACCTGCCTGAGGGGGACTGAGCTGAGCTCTGAGGCAGGAGCCGTTCCCTGTGAGGGTGCTGAGGCGCTGGCACAGGGTGCCCAGAGGAGCTGTGGCTGCCCCATCCCTGGCAGTACTCAAGGCCAGGTTGGACACAGGGGCTTGGAGCAAGCTGCTCCAGAGGAAGGGGTCCCTGCCCGTGGCAGGGGTTGGAGCTGGAGGAGCTTTAAGGCCCAGCCAAACCAGTCTAAAATTTAAGGGGTTTGTCCCTATGTGAGTGACATGGGAGGAGGGCAGGGAGGTGACAGTGCCAGTGCAGGGCTGGCATGGGGTTTGGGGGTTATTAGCACCCAAGTGGGGGCTGCATGCTGGGAAGGACCCAACTGTTGTCTCATTTGTGCCCAGGTGATGCAGAAGGACAGCGAGAAGAACATGTCCATCAAGAAGCTGTGGAAGTAACAGCGAGGCCAGGGCTGCTCCTCTGGCTGCACCACCTTTAATAAAGTGCTGCTACGGCCAGGCCTGTGCCCTGCTGTGGGGTTGGGGGGCGGGAAAGGGGGGTGTTGGGACTCAGCACACACCCACACGAGCTGCTGCTAACTGCTTTTATTAGAAAACATCCAAAACAGACAAAATCTGGGTACACAAGAGGCAGAGCAGGCACCCCTGAGCCGTGGAAACCCACCTCCCCTCTGCCTGCACCCCGGAAGAAGCAGAGCTGCTCCAGCCTGGGCTGGGGCTGGGGGGGGGGGACAGTTAAGGCACTTCGGTGGCACTGTCCCCTCCACCCCCCTTGGTCCCCTCACTCCCCAGCATCTCCAGTTCCCTCCATAGCCCTGGTGGTCCCAGTGGCTGCAGGCTGCTGGGGGCAGAGCCACCCCCTCTGCCCCCCGTGCAGTGTGGGATCACCCGGGCATTCTATAAATCATCTGATTGTCAAAATCTTCCCCTAAAAAACCCTTGGTTCCGTCTACAAAAAAGAGCAGTTTGGGCCAAGCCAGCCCTGAGCTCCCCCCCCCACTGCATAGATTGAGGCCATGGGTGCAGGGAGAGGAACTCAATATATTAATCAAATACAAACCCACTGTACAAAACGCTTTTTTATCTATTGTTTTATAAAACCTGCTCACAAAAATAGTGCAAAACGTCAGGAGAAGGGGGGGCTGGCGTTTGGAATGACACAACTTTGGTTGCAGAGGGGCAGGGCCGGGCCTGCTGTGCTGGCAGCTGGGCTCAGGGAGAGCAGGAGGCACCTCCTGGTGCACGCAGGCAGCTTGGCCCTGCTGGGCAGCGGCTCCAGGAGGGAATCAGGCGGGAGGAGGGGAGCGAGGAGCGCAGGAGGGATGCGGAGAAGCGGCAGCGCAGCACGAGAGCTGCAGTGGGATTTGGAGGGGGGAAACCAGGGGAGCCTCTGCTGTGCTCTGCCTGGGGCCAGAGCTTCTCGAGGGGAGCCCAGGGGTGGCTCCGAGTCCCTCCAGGCACGTCGGGTTTGTGCAAGTGCTGTTTGATTCCAGTAAGTACCATCGGGCTCAGGCAGCAGCGAGAGGAGAAGGAGCTCCCGAGCCCCCGCCGGCCCCTTTAGGTGAGGCGGATCCCGAGCACTTGTTCCAGTTCCTGCCGACGCTGCTGGACCTGCAGGAGATGGACAGGGGTCAGGCAGGACCAGCGGCTGCCCCTGTGTTCCCTTCCCACCATCCCAACCCTGCAGCTCCCCTCTGGCACGGCACCGAGCCCACCTTGGCAAAGATGTGTCTGCCCACAGCCTCCTGCGCCCAGGGCTGCTGGTAGAACTCGGCTCGCCGCTCCTCCTCGGGGTTCCCAATCACATCCGTAATGATCTGAGCAAAACACGGGATGGGGGAGACATGGAGTGAACCCCAGGATCATCCCCCCCAGCCCTTCGCTCTGGCCAGCAGCAGGGTTTTACCTTGAGGTCCCTCCTCTGGGATTTGATCCATTCCTGGATGAAATCCTGGGGGTTGTTGCTGAAGCTCAGCATGAAATCGCGCTGCGTCTTCAGCTGGTTGATGGATTCGATGGTCTCATGGATCTAGGGAGATGACAGGGGGTGAGAGGCAGCTGTGTCCCCCCGGAGCAGGACATCACTGCCATCAAGGTCCCCCCCAGCTCTGCAGTGTGGCCTCCAAGTGCCAGCCCGGAGCCCCCGCACCTTGGCATCCAGCGAGGCGATCTCCTGCTGGTTGGTGGTGGAAGCCAGGAAGTTGCTCATCTGAGCCTTCAGGGGATCGTCCACCTCCACATCAATGTCGTAGCACGCGGTCTTCTTCTGGTCATTGGGGTCCACGCTGGCAGGAAAAGAGGTGTTGGGGGATGCTTTGTCACCCCCACCCTGCTGCAGGGCTGGATCGACTCCCCCAGCACAACCCCAGTACCCCAGTGCCTGCCCCAGCAACCCCCCATGGGGTTGGATCATTCTTCTGGGAGACTTCTGCTTTGGGCTGCAGACCTCAGCCCCCCTGCAGGTACCACTCTGCGCCCCACAGAGCCTTGGGGAGCACCGCTCATCACACTCTCCACCCCTACCTGATGGTGTGGTTGATGATAATGGGATCTGGGTGCTGCAGGAGCCCTGCCAGCTTCATGGGGATCTCAGAGAAACGCATGCGGATGCAGTTAAAGATCTGGAGGGACAAAGCAGAGTCTGCGTTAGCGGGGCTCTCCTCCACCTTTGAGAGGCCCAGGCAAGAGGAGAGGCTCACCCAGCCCTGGTTTGGCCATGGCAAGCTGATGGATGAGGTATAAACTGAGCCTGGAGCTCGCTGCCAGCCAAAGAAGCTGCTGTTTGTGGCTGCACTGGGGGTGGGAAGGGGCTCTCCCAGCAGAGCGTGCTGGGGCCGCGGGGTGAGGGCTGACCTGGCGGAAGTAGCGGTTGCAGTTGATGTACTCCTTCTCGTGGCTGTCCTGCAGCTTGTTGTGCTTGATGTAGAGCCAGAGCGCCTGCATGATGCTGGCGCGGGTCTGGGTGTGCACCCCAAGCAGGCGAGCCAGGCGAGGGTCCAGTTTGTACTGCGGAGGCTGCACGGGCACACAGGAGCATGGAATCACACAATAGCTGGGGCTGGAAAAGACCTTAAAGCTCCTCCAGCTCCAACCCCTGCCACAGGCAGGGACCCCTTCCACTGGAGCAGCTTGCTCCAAGCCCCTGTGTCCAACCTGGCCTTGAGCACTGCCAGGGATGGGGCAGCCACAGCTTCTCTGGGCCATCACCCTGTGCCAGCGCCTCAGCACCCTCNAGCAGCTTGCTCCAAGCCCCTGTGTCCAACCTGGCCTTGAGCACTGCCAGGGATGGGGCAGCCACAGCACAGCTTCTCCATCACCCTGTGCCAGCGCCTCAGCACCCTCACAGGGAACAGCTTCTGCCTTACATCCAACCTGAACTTCCCGTTTCAGTTTGAACCCATCTCCCCTTGTCCTATCACTGCAGTCCCTGATGAAGAGTCCCTCTCCAGCATCCTTCTGGAAGTTGCTCTGATGTCTCCCCACAGCTTCTCTTGTCTTCCCCAGGCTGAACAGCCCCAATGTTCTCAGCCTGGCTCCATATGGGAGCTGCTCCAGCCCCTGAGCATCCTCGCGGCCTCCTCTGGACATGTTCCAACAGCTCCATGTCCTTCTAATGTTGAGGACACCAGCACCGCACACAGTGCTGCAAGTGGGGTTTCACAAGAGCAGAGCAGAGGGGCAGGGTCACCTGCTTTGACCATGCTCTGGGGATGCAGTCCAGGACATGGGGGGGCTCTGGGCTCAAGCACACACAGCCTGGTCACGTTCAGTTTCTCACTGCCCAGCAAAGGCTGCAGGGCTCTCTGTGGTGCTTGGAAGCGACCCTCTCCTAAACGTGGTGCCCTGCACAGCCCTCGTGCCACCACTGGCTGCGTGGTCCATGCCTGGAACCCTCTGTGCTCCCTCACAGCCCCACAACAGCCTCATACAAGCTGCTGCCCCAGCTCAGGCCCCACTTGCCCCCCTTCAGGCTGCCCCACACAGCTGAGCCATGCAGGAGGCCTGGCAGCAGCACTCTGTGTCCCCAGGGCCCTACCTGGTGATCCAGCATGAGCAGCAGAGTGCATTTCACATTGACATCGCCCGGACGCTTCACTTGGAAGCCGTCGGTCTCCTGGGTTGTGGGCAGCCGGTGCCACTACGAGAGAGCAAGGGGACCCTGGGCAATGCCAGGAGCAGGACAAGGCACCTGCAACCAGGCCTCCTGTCTGCAGAGAGCCGGGCCTTGGGCTCCATGCAGGGCTCCAGCAGAGGCAGAGGGCCTGGAGCCCACCCCTGGCAGGCTGAGCCTGGGGGGCTTCAGCCAAGAGCCCACCCAGTCCAAAGGGTACGGCTTAAAGTGCTCCAGCACTGAGGTGGGTGGGAGTTTGGGTGAGCTGGGGAGTTACAGCCCTGAGCACTTAATGGCAGGGACTCAAACAGCTCCTGGAATCCACAAAGGATCAATCCTGCCCCGGGCTCTGCAGGGGATGCTCATTGGAGCTGTTCACAAAGCACCACGGAAACAAGCACTTCCTGGGGTAAAACCCATGAGCTGGGTACAGGGAAAACCTGTTCCAAGCAGGACTGCTCCCACCCACAGGCAGTGCTTCACCTCCCACCTCAGCAGCAGGCTCGGAGGTAACGGGGCAGATCCCTCTTCCCTCCTGGCTCTGGGATGCACCTTGAGCTTTCCTGCAGCATCAGCTCCTGGGCTGGGCCTCCCTTGTGCAAACCTGAAGGGCCTGGGGCTGCCCAGGCTGCCTCCAGAGCCAACCCCTGGCTGCAGCCCCACAGCTCAGCTCTGGCTGTGCACTTGGAATCATGGAATCAACCGGGCTGGAAAAGCCCTTTCAGCTCATCCAGTCCAACCATTCCCAGCACTGCCAAGGCCACCCCTAACCCATGGCACTGGGGCCTCGTCTCCACGCTGGGTGAGCACTTGCAGGGCCGGTGCCTGCAGCCCTGCCCTGGGCAGCCTCTTCCAATGCCTGAGCACCCTGTGGCGCAGGAATTGTTCCTCAGCTCCATCTAAACCTGCCCTGGGGCAGCTTGAGGCCGGTTCCTCTTGTCCCATCCCTTGTTCCTTGGGAGCAGAGCCCAGCCCCTCCTGGCTCCATCCTCCTGTCAGGCACTTGGAGGGAGCCATCAGGTCCCCCCTGAGCCTTCTCTTCTCCATCTGAACCCCCCAGGTCCTCAGCTCTTCCCCATCACACTTGGGCTCCAGGCCCTGCACCAGCTCCATTGCCCTTCTATTTGCAAGCAGGAGGAGGTTAAGAGCTGAGTGGGCAGCACTTGCTGACTGGACCCATTCACACCAGTCAGTAGCAGGGAAGAACACTTGAGCCTGGTTGCCCATGGAGGGCCCAGCACCCAAAAGCTTCTTGCTCAACACCCCCAGGCACCATGAGCCTTTCACCTCACCTCCACCAGATGGTTGTCTGGCCCATACAGCTCTTTGTCCAGCTCTATGACGAGGCTCTTGAAAAAGGAGGAGAACTTCCTCTTCTGCTTGCTCGGCTGCAAAGGAGAGCAGAGACTTGGCCTGATGCTGCCATGGAGGGCTCGAACCCAAAACCCACCCCAGCCCAGCCCAGCCCAGGGCACCAGTGCTCCTCCCAGAGCCCTGCCTGTATCCTTACATCCTCCAGCAGTTTGCCCTCCACACGCAGCTCCCAGGAGGCCACACGCTCCCCACCCTCCCCTTCTTCTTTGGCTGGGGTGAACGTGTTGGAGATGTAAATCCTCAGCTTCCGCTTTTGCTGTGAAGAAGAGAGAGGGGGGGATGCTTGGAGGGAGAGGGGGCTGCCAGCACCCACAGCAGCACCCACCTCATCCCCCCCATCCCATCCCATCCCATCCCATCCAGCCAGCGTGGCCAACGCACCGTCAGTGGCTTCTTAATGGCCTCCTGAATCTCCATCCTCTTCCGAGCGATGGTTTGGTCCAGCTTGCGCTCAAAGGCGAGGAGGTCCATGTAGGCCTGGGATTCTGGGACCAGTTCCCGGATCTGCCAAACAGGAATGCTCAATTCCTTGTGTGCTGGGATGGGGCTGCACCCCCTGCACCAGCCCCAGCAACGCTACTGGTGCGGGGCTGAGCCACCAAGTGATGAGTCCAGCACAATAGCATTGATTTCTTATCTGAAATGCAAGACTGCAGCTTTAAAGCTCTCCCACGTCCCAGAGCTGCTGCTGCAGATCTCGTTTTGGAGCCTGTCCCTGTGCCCGCTGTCACAGCAGGTAACGTAACCCTGGATTGTCAAGAGGCTCAGGGTGCTCCTGGGGTCCCTACCCCAAGCCATTGCTGCTCCTGGCTTGCTCAAAGTCCTGCACACCCCAAACCTTCTCCTGCCAGCCCACAGGAAGAGATAAGAGATCTTCTGGGCAGGTTTGGGACTGAAGGCAGCTCAGTGAGATCCTCCTCCTCCTGGGGACCTCATCACCCTGGTCCCTGCAGCAGCTCAGTGCCTTCCCCATGCACTCACCCTCTGTGGCAGCACCTTGTCAGCCATCTTCCTCCTCTTCACTCTGCAAAGAGCACAGAGATAGGCTCAGAACATCTCACAGGACATCCTGCTGCCCGCCTGGCGGGTGCTGGGGACGCTGCTGAGCCCTGCTCCTACGCTAGAAGCCTGGTGGCACTTTGGCCCCATCCAGGCCATTGACAAGGCCAGGCTCCCGAGAGGGCAGTCACAGTGGCAGTGCCAGCTCTGTGCCATGTGGATGGCTCTGTCTGGCAGCAGTGAACAGGCCTGGGGGAGAAGAGGTCTCTTTCTGGGGCTGCTCTGTGTGACAGGGACTTTGGACTTGCAGGAGAGCAAACAGATGCTGTGAGAGCATCTAGGCCATGAGACCTCGCTTAGTGCCAGAAAGGAAATGAGTAAGAGAAAGTATCAGAATCATCACAGAATCCCAGCCTGGTTTGGGCTGGAAGGGCCCTTAAAGCTCCTCCAGCTCCAACCCCTGCTCCCACGGGCAGGGACCCCTTCCACTGGAGCAGCTTGCTCCAAGCCCCTGTGTCCAACCTGGCCTTGAGCACTGCCAGGGATGGGGCAGCCACAGCTTCTCTGGGCCATCACCCTGTGCCAGCGCCTCAGCACCCTCACAGGGAACAGCTTCTGCCTCAGAGCTCAGCTCAGGCTCCCCTCTTTGGGCAGGTTCAAGCCATTGCCCTTGGCCTGGCCCTACAGGCCCTTGTCCCAAGCCCCTCTCCAGGTTCCCTGCAGCCCCTTCAGGCCCTGGAGCTGCTCTCAGGTCTCCCCTTCAGGAGCCTTCTCTCCCCCAGGCTGCCCCAGCCCAGCTCTCTCAGCCTGGCTCCAGAGCAGAGCTGCTCCAGCTCTCGCAGCAGCTCCATTGCCTCCTCTGGACTCGCTCCAGCAGCTCCACGTCCCTTGTGTGCTGCTGCCCCAGGGAGGTCCCTGCACTCCAGCCCAGATGACTCCAGTGGAAGATGTTGGGTGTCTCAAGCCTTTCACAGGGAAGGAAATCCATCCCCTGAGGGCAGTTTGCTTTGCTGCTACCTCTTGCTAAAGGTGCAGCAAGGCAGGAGCAAGGAGAAGGTGGTATAAGGCAAAGCTGGGGCTGCAGCAGGCTCCTGTCTGTTCCTGTGTTCCCTCTCTAGAAATGGCCATCATATTTGGTACAAACCAAAGCCCATTTCCAGGAGCCCACTTAAAACCAGCTAAAACCAAACCAACCTTGCCATGGTGGGGCTGAAATCTTCATGGGTAAAAAGGAAACAGTGGCCACAGAATGGCTGCAGCCCTGCTCAGAGCCAGCTTAGCTCTCTCCTATAAGACCACAGAGCCCTGTCCTCTATTCCCACCCCATGCTCTGCAGCACCCTGTCAGCCTGAGCCCACCCTCATTCCACATCCCCATCCTGCTCAATGCCTGGATACTTTCCTCCCATTCTGCTGCATGCATGAGGGCGCATGGGGCAGAGTCCAGCAGGGAGAGGGAAGTCCCTTTCCTTTGGCAGCAGGAAAGCAGCAGGGCAGTGGTGATGTACAAGGTACACTGGTTACCTTGGGGACACACTGAGAGGGCAGCTCCAGCTAAAGAGGGGGCCAGGGCACTGCTTTGAGCTCCTCCTGATGCATTATAAATGCTTCCTGCCCTGCAGGATTTGGCCACCCCATCAGCAGATAGCAATTCCCAATCTCTTGATCCGCAGCCATCTGGGAGCAAGCAAGGATGCTGGCCTGGCTGAGCACGGCTGATCCATGCAGCCAGGCCTTGGGAATGAGCTGCAGCCTTATCTGGCTGCTGACATCTGCTCCACGGTGAGCTGCCCCTTGTCCCTAATCCCCAGCTTGCTTGGGATGTGCAGTCACTGGGCAGAGGCTGCAATAGCCTGTGGAGGGATCACGGAGCCAACTGCGCTCCAGGCAGGGAACGGGACCTGAGTATCCATTAGGACAAAGAGATCCTGCCTTAAGAATCCTAGAACCCCAGACTGGTTGGGGTTGAAGGGACTTTAAAGCTCCTCCAGCTCCAACCCCTGCTATGGGCAGGGACCCCTTCCACTGGAGCAGCTTGCTCCAAGCCTCTGTGTCCAACCTGGCCTTGAGCACTGCCAGGTATGGAGCAGCCACAGCTTCTCTGGGTACCCTGTGCCAGCGCCTCAGCACCCTCACAGGGAACAGCTTCTGCCTGAACTTCCCCTGTTTCAGTCTGAACCCATCACCCCTTGTCCTATCGCTCCAGTCCCTGATGAAGAACCCTTCTTCCTGCATCCTTGTAGCCCCCTTCAGACACTGGAAGCTGCTCTCAGGTCTCCACGCAGCTTCTCTTCTCCAGGCTCAACAGCCCCAGTGTTCTCAGCCTGGCTCCATACAGGAGCTGCTCCAGCCCCTGCTCATCCTCATGGCCTTCTCTGGACTTGCTCCAACAGCTCCATGTCATTCTAACATTGAGGACACCAGAACTGCACANAGCCTGGCTCAGGAGCTGCTCCAGCCCCTGCTCATCCTCATGGCCTTCTCTGGACTTGCTCCAACAGCTCCATGTCATTCTAACATTGAGGACACCAGAACTGCACACACTGCTGCAGGTGGGGTCTCACAACAACAGAGTCGAGGGGGAAAGACCCCAAGGAGCTGGTGCTGGGGCTTCTGCCAAGCACAACTGCTCGTGGTGAGGCTGCCTGGTTACTGGCACAGAGATGAGAGTGCAGGGAAGCAGCAAACTGAGTGTGCTCTGCCCCCATCCCCATAGAACACCCCAGCTCCCAGGGCCACCCCCTTACCCTCTCCTCTGGGTGGCCAGCGGGGGCTGTGCCTGGGGGGTCAGCAGGCGCTTCCTGAAGGGATCCATCATGGACTGTGGCAGGCCGGGTCTCATGGGGGAAGCTGCTCCATATGGGGGGGCTCCTGGTGGTCCCACCTGCAGGCCTGCCATGGGCATCCTGCTGCCAGGCGGCATTCCGGGGCGCTGGGTGGGGAGGGAAGAAGAGAGGAATGTGTTAAATGCTGCCCTGCAAGGGGGAGCTGAGCTTTGCAAGGGACCAGCTGATGCCATTGGTCCTCTTGCTTCTTTCCCAGTGAGATTCCTGCAGCTGTACCCTGCTCCAAGGTGTGAGCCAGGGAAAGGAAGCGGGAAGAACATCTGGACCTGCAGCCTTGCCACTGCAGGAAGAGTGATGGGACGAGCAGAAAGCACTGAGCACAGGCGAAGCCCAGCCTGGCAGCCAGCACAGCCCTGAAACCATGTATGGATGGCCCTGAGCCACCACCACAGCAGGAGACATGGGACCTGGAGCATCGCGAGGATCACTACTGCCTGCAAAGCCAGGGGACCTCAGGTGCTATGCAGAGGGCTCCCCTCCATTCAGCAGCACTGCTGGAAGGGATGCCTGGGAGGGGAGTGGAGCAATCCCACTTCTCAACAGCTCTGGGAATGAGGAAGGAAGCTGAGATCCTGGGTGCAGGGATGGAGGTGAGAGCTCACCCCCTGCCAGCACCCCAGCTCCTGTCCTTCCCCTTCCAGCGACCTGGAAATGGCATTTAGGAGCCACAACACCAACATCCAACCCCCCTGCCAAGGGTCCCGAGCCAGGGCATCGCTCACAGCCCACGAGCATCCCCTGGCACACAGCAGCTTGGCAATACAGCACCCACACAGCCGGCTCACAACTGCCAGCACCTACACCCCCACGGGACCCTCAGCCATCAGTCACAGCACCCCACCACCCACTGGCTGCCCCCACACGCTCCAGCCTGCTGCACCGGCGGCAGAGCCAACAGCATCCCAGGATCCTTTGATCCTCGGCTCCCTGCTGCCAAGACACGAGGCTGGGAGAGCCGCAGAGCCGGCACAGCAACATTGCTGCTCTGCCGCAGGCTCTGCAGCTGCCAGGACATCCCCCACGGCTCCCCTCCCACCGCGCTTCAGACAATCACAGAACAGTGAGCGATGGAAAGGACCCAAAGATCATCCAGTTCCAACCCCCCTGCCATAAGCAGGGACACCTCACACT